>SJYX01013520.1:12527-67240 GCA_006410675.1 Oreotragus oreotragus | reverse complement strand
TCACTTTCTGCCATAAGGGTGGTGTCATCTGCATATCTGAGGTTATTGATATTTCTCCCGGCAATCTTGATTCCAGCTTGTGTTTCTTCCAGTCCAGCGTTTCTCATGATGTACTCTGCATATAAGTTAAATAAGCAGGGTGACAATATACAGCCTTGACGTACTCCTTTTCCTATTTGGAACCAGTCTGTTGTTCCATGTCCAGTTCTAACTGTTGCTTCCTGATCTGCATACAGATTTCTCAAGAGGCAGGTCAGATGGTCTGGTATTCCCATCTCTTTCAGAATTTTCCACAGTTTATTATGATCCACACAGTCAAAGGCTTTGGCATAGTCAATAAAGCAGAAATAGATGTTTTTCTGGAACTCCCTTGCTTTTTCCATGATCCAGTGGGTGTTGGCAATTTGATCTCTGGTTCCCCTGCCTTTTCTAAAGCCAGTTTGAACATCAGGGAGTTCACGGTTCACGTATTGCTGAAGCCTGGCTTGGAGAATTTAGAAACAGACTCACAGACATAGAGAATAGGCTTGTGGTTGACAAGGGGGAGAGGGGATGGGAGAAGTACGGATTGGGAGTGTGGGATTAGCAGATGCAAACTATTGCATATAGAATGGGTAAACGACAAGGTCGCAGCTCGGGGAAGTGAGACCCCACGTGCCTGCTGCTGCTGCTTAGTCCCTCAGCCCGGCTCTGTCGACCCTGTGGACTGTAGCTCGCCAGGCTCCCTCGTCCGTGGGGACTCTCCAGGCAGGAGTACTCGAATGGGTTGCCATGCCCTCCTCCAGGGCATCTTCCCAACTCAGGGATCAAACCCCAGTCTTCTGCATTGCAGTTGGGTTCTTTACCATCTGAGCCACCAGGGAAGCCCCAGCATGCCAAGGAGCAACTAAGCCCAGCACCACAAGAGAAGATCGACAAGTCACAACTGAGACCCAACACAGCCAAACTTTTTAAAACAGTGTACAGTTTATGTTTGAGTATTACAAACCACCTAAACACCTATCAGTGGGTATTACTGTATGTCTGTAGTTGTGTATATGTGTGTATTTATGTCTAACTCTTGTGATACTGTGATTTGGAATAATGAAATATGTATTTGGTCTTCATTCCATTTCTGGCACAGAGCTCTTAAACTCGTGGAATTTCCTAAGTGATAAGAGTTGTTTGATATCTATATTTTTTATATTTACAACAAATCTCTTTCAGCCACACCTGAGTTTGTGTTAAATGCAATGATTTTTGGAAAGCTCCTAAGGATGGGGGCTGATTGCCAAGGGAAGCAACCAGGTGATAAGAGAGTTGGAACTTTTAACCTTACCCGCCAACTTCTGGAAAGGGAAGGGGACTCCAGATTAAACTCTATAAAAACTCGAACAGGATTGATCTTCCACGTTGGTGAGCCAAAGCATATCCAAGTGCTGGGGGTGGGTGCACCTCAAATTCCAGAGAGACAGAGGTTCCTGTAATTGAGACCCTTCTGGACTTTGCCTTGTGTATCTCTTTATCTGACTCTTCACTGTATCCTTTAATAACTTTATAATAAACTAAAGTGAACTTTGTAGTAAATCTAGAACCTTCTCATAGAGGCCTTCCATGGTCACTCTGCCTAAAATTTCCAACACCCTTGTCCTAGTTACATTTCATTTTCCTTCCCTGCTTTGATTTTTCTCCTTTGTACTTATCACTGTCTAATATGATACATTTTAACATTTAATTTAAAAAACTTCATTAGCATATGAGCTAAAGAACAGGGAATTTTGTCTGTTCTGTGCACTCCTGTGTTGAATGGCCTATCTGATTTGCATATTCTTGAAACCATTTTTATTTTAATATGTAAGAATGTAGGTGTTACCTTCCCACACAAATATGGTTGAAGTTAGCATACCAGAAACATTTGTAACTCATCAGTACAGTGTATTATTTCTTGCCTAAGATTACTAGATCCAATTACAGGGGTTAAAAAAATTTTTTTTTCTGGAGTTTCCCTTGTTCTTTGTGAATTCCCTATTTCTTTGTGAATTGATTGCAAGTCAGGCACGTAATTCAGATGGAGAATTAAAGTGTCTGGTTCTGTAGAGAGTTAGGAGAGCCATTGGGAGCAGAAAGTGTGTGCTTAAAAGGCCCTTAATTGTAACGTNTCCCTTGTTCTTTGTGAATTCCCTATTTCTTTGTGAATTGATTGCAAGTCAGGCACGTAATTCAGATGGAGAATTAAAGTGTCTGGTTCTGTAGAGAGTTAGGAGAGCCATTGGGAGCAGAAAGTGTGTGCTTAAAAGGCCCTTAATTGTAACGTGTTGACTGTGAAGAAAGCTGAGTGCCGAAGAATTGATGCTTTTGAACTGTGGTGTTGGAGAAGACTCTTGAGAGTCCCTTGGACTGCAAGGAGATCCAGCCAGTCCATCCTAAAGGAGATCAGTCCTGGGTGTTCTTTGGAAGGAATGATGCTAAAGCTGAAACTCCAGTACTTTGGCCACCTTATGCGAAGAGTTGACTCATTGGAAAAGACTCTGATGAAGGGAGGGATTGGGGGCAAGAGGAGAAGGGGACGACAGAGGTTGAGATGGCTGGATGGCATCACCGACTCAATGGACATGAGTTTGAGTGACCTCTGGGAGTTGATGATGGACAGGGAGGCTGACGTGCTGTGATTCATGGGGTCGCAAAGAGTCGTATGCAACTGAGTGACTGAACTGAAATGAACTGAACTGACGTGGAAATATGGAAAGACTACATATTGTTAAAAAGGCATGGAAAAAGGAGAGTCTCCCTTCCTTTCATGTGGAGACTGACGAGTCTGTCAGGAATTGTTGGGGTGGGTTTGTAGAGGCTCCCTGAGCCCCCATTTACCTGCTTTGTGCAGGTTCATGTGCTTGGTGCCTTGGGAGTGAAGGGAGGTAGACTGGCCCCTGCCATCCAAGAGCTCAGGAGGCAGAGAGATGCATAGTGGCAGGTATAAAAGATGGGATGCAACCGCAGACCAAGCTTTCCTGGGGGAGGCGGGGATCAGTCATGTCTGGCGGGGAGAAGCGACAGCAGGGAGCGCAGGGGGAGGAGGTGAGCTGATCAAGGCACGAGTGGGACCCCTGGAGGAAAAGAAGGGCCCCAGGGTAGCTTGGGCCTTCTGTTTTCCCCATGTTTCAGTCATCTGGGGATCTTGTCAAAAAGCAGATTCTGACTCTAGGGGTCAAGGAGGGGAGGCAGAGATTCTGCATTTTCATCTATAATAAGCTCCCTGGTGATGCTGATGTTGCTGGTCTTGAGGACAGACCTGGGACCACAGAGCTGCCTGCCTGTTCTTCCTCCACCTTGGAGGTGGAGGTCAGCCTGGAAACTCTGGCATAGGCTTGACAGGTGGTAAGTGGTGAGGAGCTGGGTTACAGAAGTAGGGTTCAGGCCAGGAGCCCAAGACTGGTCTGGTTTTAGGTGTAAGACCACCTGACTTTTCCTTGATCACAGGGCCATTAAACTCAGTCCCTGGGCCTCCTCCTGTTCCTGAAATATCGCTTTAAAATTTGACCTGTGATTGTCATTGACACTTATTTGCCTTCACGATCTCTGATCTCTTAGGACATATTGCTAGAGAGTGTTACTTTGGTCTTTCAGAAAGAAAGTGTTTCTAATGTTGGTAGATTTTAAATATTTCTATAAACTTCCCAGGCTGTCTCTTCATGATCAAATCCAATGATAAACTTGAAAAAAATTTGTTTATTTGGCTGCATCAGGTCTTAGCTGGGGCCTGCAGGATCTCTGTGGCAACAGACAAGATCTTGCGTTGCAGCATTTGGGCTCTCAAGTTGTGGCGCTCGGGCTTAGTTGCCCCAAGGCACGTGGGATCTTAGTTCCCCGACCAGGGGATGAGCTTGCATCCCCCACACTGAAGACAGAACCGTTCATTCGTTTAGTGGCGCCGAGTCTTAGTTGTGGCACAGACGGTCTTAGTTGCGCCCTGTGGATTCTCATTTGGGCACCTCGACTCTCTAGTTGTGCTGCTCAGGCTTAACTGCTCTGCAGCAAACGGGACCTTAGTTCCCCAGCCGAGGACTGAATCCTCGTCCCCAGCATTGCAAGGTGGATTCTTAACCGCTGGACCGCCAGGGAAGTCCCTCCAGTGATAAACATTTTAAAAAGCACGGCTCATAAATTAATTGTCGTTGTTCAGGCACCAAGTCATGTCCAACTCTTTGTGACTCCATGGACTACAGCATGCCAGGTCTCGCTGTTCATCACCAACTCCCAGAGCTTGCTCAAACTCATGTCCCTTGAGTTGGTGATGCCATACAACCATCTCTTCCTCTGCTGCCGATTTCTCCTTTTACACCTAATAATTTAATTATGTGGGCCTTATTTTTGGGTAGGACTTCTAAATGGAGGGGTTATACAAGTCCTTCTAAAGCTGTCTCAGTCAGCCTCATAGTCAGACCTCACACGAGTCTCAGTCAGCCTGTGTGATATCAGCTGAACCAGAGGGGTAGTTGCGAATATCTTAACACGGACACCACCAGGACCCGGCCCTGTTAATGTTTGACATCACCCTGATGGAGACTGTAAGTGAGAAACGCGCGGAGGCGGTGTCCACTTACTGGTGGCAGAGGCAGAACTGAAAGCGCTGTGAGCCTGCTCGCCTCTCTGCTTCCTCACGGGGGCTGCACGCGCCAGCCTGGTGCCGGCATCCTGTGGTAGCATGGTGGTTCACATGTGGAATTTGGTCCGTTCATTAAGGCCCCTGTACCTGTTCTTACATAAGAATTGGATCAGGTCACCTTCCTGTCTGTGATACTGCCGTCCCCAGGGGAAAACTCCGTGGTTGTTGTGGGGTGGTGGCGTCTGAGTTTTATTTAAAGGTGGCAGGCACATGTGTCCACAGATGTGTGCTAACCATACACGTACATGTGTGTTTGCAATTTTCTTCCCAGATCTTGGCCCTGATCGCATTCATCTGCATAGAGACCATCATGGAATGCTCCCCGTGTGAAGGCCTCTACTTTTTTGAGTTTGTGAGCTGCAGTGCGTTTGTGGTGACCGGAGTCTTACTGATTCTGTTCAGTCTCAACCTTCACATGAGAATTCCCCAGATCAACTGGAACCTGACAGTGAGTAAAAGTCATGTTCTCTGACTAGGAAAGGATCGAGTTGAGTGCCCCACGGCTCCCAGGAAAATGAGGAACCATTCCATGGCATGTTTGGGACTGGTTCATTTTGATATATAAGTATTCCCTTGTAATACAAGGGAATTTGTAATACAACTGTGAAATTTTAAATTTCCATCCTGGATTGAATAACATGACTGCAGAATTAATGGGACCTTCACTAATGACAGAAACATAACGATTATTGACTTCTTTAAAGATGTCATTTCAATTTGGGGATCCTTTGAGATGATTGGTAATGTTGATATTTATAGAATATGGGAAAGAGAGCATGGGATGAATACATTTGCATATTTTCACACTGGACCTGAAAGCCGTTTGCAAAAGTACTGATTTGGGAAGAGCTGAAAATATGAATGAAATTGCCATTAACTTGTGAAACCTAGGAAATATTATTATTATTAAATTCAGAGCAGCTGGGAGGTCCCAGAGGGTTTGCTGGGTTGATCAGTGAGTCTTGAGGAAATGTGTCCTTTGCTCTCCATGGTTTGGGGTTCTTAACTCTGACGGCCTTACTCTCTGATCGGCGGGCAGCTCAGGGCCTGTCACTCCCAGGCCCCCTTTCCTGGACTTGTGTTACTTGTCCCTGTTGTGCCAACCAGAAGAGTGAACTTAACAGCACTTTGTTGTCTTGATATTTCTTTGCAAATAAGCACGTTGCAGGATCTCAAAGAGAGCCAGTCAGGGAGACACAGGAAGGCCCTATCAGCTGCCTCGGGTTGTGGGGGAGGGGCTCTGAGCCTGCTTGCACTCACGTGGGCTCCTCTCCTGCTGGCCGGCGCGCAGCACTGAAAAGCATGGCCTGGAGCACCAGAGCCAGGAGGACGCAGCCTGGCTGGTCGCTTTGCCTGGCGGGGCCGCTCCCATGGTGTTCCAGTGGGGGAACCAAGAGGCGACCATCTTCCTGACAGAGTGCAGTCTGCATCATTCAGACCCTTTTAGGAAGAAAAATAAAAGGAGAACTGGGCTAAAAAAGTTGTCCATTGAAAAGCTGGTTTCATCTTGACACTGAAAAGAAAGAAATAAGCTCTAAAACCTCAAGATTTACTGGAGGCATCTCATCACAGTTTTTGGTGACAGGTTTTAGTGTCTCAGCTCTTTTTAAGATAAAGTCTATGTTAAAGAAAATGCTTCCACTGTTGTGATCTAAATTGACTAACAAACAGGCAGTGCAAGAGTACCTCGCAAACCTCCCCCAACCAGCATGCAGGCTCCGTGGGGGCAAGGTCATCGTCATGGGGCAAGGTACATTAGAAACTCAGACCCCTAGAATGTCTACCTCTGCTGCTGCTGCTAAGTCGATTCAGTCATGTCCAACTCTGTGCGACCTCATAGATGGCAGCCCACGAGGCTCCCCCATCCCTGGGATTCTCCAGGCAGGAACACTGGAGTTGGTTGCCATTTCCTTCTCCAACGCGTGAAAGTGAAGTCGCTCAGTCATGCGCGACTCTTATCAACCTCATGGACTACAGCCTACCAGGCTTCTCCACCCATGGGATTTTCCAGACAAGAGTATTGGAGTGGGGTACCATTGCCTTAAGGCCAAAATAAATACCTTTGAGGAAGGCGCCGGGCTGGGCTGTGAATAAAACCACACCAGAGATCCTGTTTGACAAAGAAGCAGCTACGAAGATGGTTAAGACCCAGGGACTTTGAGTCAGGCCACCCTGTCTGTATTCAAGTCCAAGGTGGCTCTTAAGAGCTGTATATGACCCTGGGCAAGTCACTTAGAGCCCCCAAGTGGAGATAGTAGCATTTTTCTTGCAGGGTGGCTCTAAGAATGAAATGAGACAAGTGTGTACAAAGGCTCCAAACCAGTGGGCACTGCTGTCAGTATGAGCAATAGTAACTTTACCGTGAGGCAGAGGCCGTTGGTGTTTGTCAGCCACGCCATTCTCCTGTAGACTTCACCAGCTTTGACTTCACACCCTGAATTCTGTCTTATCTACTTATTCGACAGCCATAAATTTGTTAGAAGACTTCATACCTCACTCTATTGTATAACATAGGCAATTATAGTCATTTTCTTACAATAACTTCTAAGGGAGTAGAATCTGCAAAAATANAAATGTGTCCTTTGCTCTCCATGGTTTGGGGTTCTTAACTCTGACGGCCTTACTCTCTGATCGGCGGGCAGCTCAGGGCCTGTCACTCCCAGGCCCCCTTTCCTGGACTTGTGTTACTTGTCCCTGTTGTGCCAACCAGAAGAGTGAACTTAACAGCACTTTGTTGTCTTGATATTTCTTTGCAAATAAGCACGTTGCAGGATCTCAAAGAGAGCCAGTCAGGGAGACACAGGAAGGCCCTATCAGCTGCCTCGGGTTGTGGGGGAGGGGCTCTGAGCCTGCTTGCACTCACGTGGGCTCCTCTCCTGCTGGCCGGCGCGCAGCACTGAAAAGCATGGCCTGGAGCACCAGAGCCAGGAGGACGCAGCCTGGCTGGTCGCTTTGCCTGGCGGGGCCGCTCCCATGGTGTTCCAGTGGGGGAACCAAGAGGCGACCATCTTCCTGACAGAGTGCAGTCTGCATCATTCAGACCCTTTTAGGAAGAAAAATAAAAGGAGAACTGGGCTAAAAAAGTTGTCCATTGAAAAGCTGGTTTCATCTTGACACTGAAAAGAAAGAAATAAGCTCTAAAACCTCAAGATTTACTGGAGGCATCTCATCACAGTTTTTGGTGACAGGTTTTAGTGTCTCAGCTCTTTTTAAGATAAAGTCTATGTTAAAGAAAATGCTTCCACTGTTGTGATCTAAATTGACTAACAAACAGGCAGTGCAAGAGTACCTCGCAAACCTCCCCCAACCAGCATGCAGGCTCCGTGGGGGCAAGGTCATCGTCATGGGGCAAGGTACATTAGAAACTCAGACCCCTAGAATGTCTACCTCTGCTGCTGCTGCTAAGTCGATTCAGTCATGTCCAACTCTGTGCGACCTCATAGATGGCAGCCCACGAGGCTCCCCCATCCCTGGGATTCTCCAGGCAGGAACACTGGAGTTGGTTGCCATTTCCTTCTCCAACGCGTGAAAGTGAAGTCGCTCAGTCATGCGCGACTCTTATCAACCTCATGGACTACAGCCTACCAGGCTTCTCCACCCATGGGATTTTCCAGACAAGAGTATTGGAGTGGGGTACCATTGCCTTAAGGCCAAAATAAATACCTTTGAGGAAGGCGCCGGGCTGGGCTGTGAATAAAACCACACCAGAGATCCTGTTTGACAAAGAAGCAGCTACGAAGATGGTTAAGACCCAGGGACTTTGAGTCAGGCCACCCTGTCTGTATTCAAGTCCAAGGTGGCTCTTAAGAGCTGTATATGACCCTGGGCAAGTCACTTAGAGCCCCCAAGTGGAGATAGTAGCATTTTTCTTGCAGGGTGGCTCTAAGAATGAAATGAGACAAGTGTGTACAAAGGCTCCAAACCAGTGGGCACTGCTGTCAGTATGAGCAATAGTAACTTTACCGTGAGGCAGAGGCCGTTGGTGTTTGTCAGCCACGCCATTCTCCTGTAGACTTCACCAGCTTTGACTTCACACCCTGAATTCTGTCTTATCTACTTATTCGACAGCCATAAATTTGTTAGAAGACTTCATACCTCACTCTATTGTATAACATAGGCAATTATAGTCATTTTCTTACAATAACTTCTAAGGGAGTAGAATCTGCAAAAATACTGAATCACTCTGCTGTACACCTGAAACTAATATTGTAAATCAACTACACTTCCTTTTTTTTTTTTTTTTAAAGAAAGAATTGCCAGGAATTCCCTGGCACTCCACTGGTTAGGACTCTGCACTTTCACTGCCATGGGCCCGGGTTGAATCTCTGGTTGAGGAACTAAGATCCCACAAGCTGTGTGGTGTGGCCAAAATAATAAATAGTTAATTTTAAAAGGACCCCTGATCCCAAATCACCATAACAACAAAAAAGACTTCAGGTTCTAATTAATTTGTTCAGGACTTTATCTCCAGAAATACCTATTTGGTGAGCTTTCTTAAATACCTAGTTTTTCTGTTTTAACCGTGAAAGTCTTTCTCCACTGGTTGGCAACCACATGTTGGGGGTTGTATCGAAATGCATCTTTTTCACTGGAAAGTTAACATCCCTCCTTTTCTTTAGGATGGTGTTGGCTGGGGCAGATTACTGGGTGGTGCCCCTGGCCTCCTCTCCCACCCTGTCCCTCTGTCCTTCCATCCTTTTCCTACCACGGACTACCAGGGTCTCCCACTCCCCGTAGCTGGCAGTCAGAGCCCTCCAGCCCTGGAAGCTCAGTCAGACTTTGTAGAGGAGGGAGGTCCGCACATGTCTGCTCTACTTCCCTACTTCCTGATCTCTCTTCTCAGCTTGTATTGTCAAATACAGCATATCCAGAGAAATCTGTAGAAGTCAAAGCAGTGAAGAATGATAAAGACTATGTAGCCAGACCCCTGGGTCAGGAGTTAGGGCAGTGTCAACACCCAAAAGCCTCCCATGTGTCTCTTCCAAACATGGGGACTACCTTTTCCCTCTACCATCCACTCCCCCGCCACTCCGTCCTTGGAAATCCGCTGGTCAGGATCACTGGGGGATCACTGTGCTCCTGGATCCTCTGCTTACTTCCCAGTCCCGCCGCCCCCCACCAATTGTTTCAGCCCTGGAGTACGCCCTCAGTGTCTCCCCTGCCCTACTCTCTCCTCTTGCCCCTGAGGATACCACAGTCTGTTTTTCTTCTTCCTCTTTGTGTTCCTTCTTCAATGGCCTTTGTGGTGTCTGCTGTCCTCAGGTCAGGACAGGTGTTTCCTGCCCTGAGAACCCAGGCTGGGTGCTGTGGTGAGTTGAGAGCAGTCTGGAGTAACCCAGAGGGGCCACCTGCAGCGTCCTGAGGCTTTGCTGTGACTCACTGTGTGGTGTTTTCTGACAGCACTTTTGACACCAAATATATAGGGTTTTTTTCCCCTACACCAAATCTGCGTAGTTTTTCCACACTGAATAATTCTCTAAGACCAACTGTGCTGTGCTTAGTCGCTCGGTCTTGTCTGACTTTCAGCCCCATGGATAGTAGCCCACCAGGCTCCTCTGTCCAAGGGGATTCTCTTGGGTATTCAGCAATTCAATTTAGTTCT
Source organism: Oreotragus oreotragus (assembly GCA_006410675.1). Classification (NCBI taxonomy): domain Eukaryota; kingdom Metazoa; phylum Chordata; class Mammalia; order Artiodactyla; family Bovidae; genus Oreotragus; species Oreotragus oreotragus. The sequence continues at coordinate 56,996 of SJYX01013520.1, read as the reverse complement.
GACACTAGTTCCTGAAGTTAATGCAGACTCTACAGGTTAAAGGGCAACTAAGGGCACTCAGGAAATGTTAAGGAATCTGGGACAAAGACCAAATATGTATTTTTCATTATGCCAAACTCATCTTTTCTAGAACTTAACTTCCTCAAGGCCCTTTATTAGAGGTGTCTTGGATCCTAATTAGGCTAGGGCTCAGTGAGACACTGAGAGTTGTATGATTGGTACAGTAGGCTCTCTATAGATGGTAGCTGCCCCATAATTCCGGAGGCTCCAAAGGGGCTTCACTGGTAGCTCAGAAGGTAAAGAATCTGCCTGTAGTGCAGGAGACCTGGGTTCGATCCCTGGGTCGAGAAGATCCCCTGGAGGAGGAAATGGCAACCCGCTCCAGTATTCTTGGCTGGAGAATCCCATGGACAGAGGAGCCTGGTGGGCTACAGTCCATGGGATTGCAGGAGTAGGACACAACTTAGTGACTGAACGATTCCACAGAGGAGTTCCCGTCCTTTGGTGCAAAAAGAATTTAGCCAGAGGCAAAGTGATAGATAAGAAGTGATTTATTAGAACAGGATGCTTGTGAGGGTTACAAGCAGCTGGGTGAAAGGGTACAGTTTTATAATCAAAGAAAAAGTGGGGAGGGGAAAAAGACCACTTCTTTTTCCTTATTTTTTTTTCTTTAGTAGATGTCACGCCTCTATCATCAGTTCCTCCTCCAGGTTGAGTGGGGGAGTTTTTTTGTCCCTACCTAATTAAGCCAAGATGGTCATGGCACTGTGGAAATGTTATTTCAGGTCTCAGCACAGTGAGGGTCTTTACTTTGAAATGCTGCCTTTCCATGAATTACTGCCTTTTTAGGTGTGCAGAGAGCATGTCCTGGGGGTCATAGCCTGCTGAGCTCCCAGGCAGGATGTGGGTCTCCTGCGCCGTTGTCTGACTTTCTGGGGCGCGTCTCATGCTTGTGCTGCACAGTTTTGGTGCTCAGGAAGCCTGCTTGATCGTTAAGCAAACCTGTTTTCTTTTTCTTTTCTTTTAAACCTGCTTTCCTAAGTGACTGTTAACTTACCGGGGTCTCCCATACTTTTTACTTACAGTCCCTTAGTGGACTTAGGCAGCTGCTCAGCGGCCTGCCTTGCCCCTCTCCTCTGTCTCTGTCACCCTGTCACCAGTGCTATAGCCAGTCTCATGGTACCGGGGCTGTCAGGGCACTGTGTCTACACAGTCCTACTCATGTGTAGAGCTGGCTTCAGCCAGGCGCAGAGCCCCGTGGTTATTAAGCAGTGGTGGTGAGCACCTGTCTGGGGCCAGGCTTTGGGAGCGGAAAGCAAGCACAGGGTAGATTAGATGCTAGCTGCTCTTCTGTGTGCTGTGTGTGATGCGGTCTTGTGTGAGGTCTGGGAGAACACAGTGGATTCCTCAGAGGAGGGGGCCTGGAGCAGGTCAGGTGGAGAAGTTCAGAGGAAATGCCAGATTCCAGTTGAGCCTCAAGGGATGCATAGGCGCTTGCTGGGCAGAGTGTGGAGGGGTGGGGCGCGTTGTAGGGTGGTCCACCTCTGGGACTGGAGCAGGATCGTGGGCTCAGGGCCCTGTGGGGCTGGGCATGTGATGGAAATGGGCAAGTGAAGAGATGGGCCGGCGGTCCGTGAGACCCAGAGGTTGCTCTCCTACTAAGTCCCAGCCAGTTGTGTTACTTCACGGGACTTTTAAGAACAATTTTTCAGGAACAGCTGAAAGTTGGATTTTTAAAAAATTTTTGGTTGCACTGGGTCTTCGTGGCAGTGTGAGGACTTTCTCTAGTTGTGGACAGGCTCAGCAGCTGTGGTGCATGGGCTTAGTTGCCCCACAGCATATGGATGTTAGTTCCTACACCAAGGATTGAACCCGAATCCCCTGCATTGGGAGGTGGGTTGTTAACCACTGGACCACCAGGGAAGTCCCTGGACTTTTTTTCTTTTAAAGAAGTTTCTTACTTATATGAAATGTCCAGGATAGGCAAATCCTTAAAGACAAAAATTGGTAGTTAGTTGCCTAGGATTAAGGGAAAGGATGAAGAATTAACTGCTAATGAGAATGAGGTTTGTTTTGGAAGTGCTAAAAATGTTCTAAAATTAAATTGTGGTGAATTATATCTCAATAAAGCTGTTATTAAAATCATATGTGATAGCAGCCATGCAGGGGTAACCACTTAATACAGGGGTGTAATACTCTAGAATTCCCTAGACTGTCTTTCACAGGTAGATGTATGTTGTGATATGTGAATGCCAAAAAACTGGATCCATTAAAGTCAAGCTTTCCCATTTGAACTATCTTGGGTATCTTCCATGTTAAATATAACTATATCATTAGTTTTCATGACTGCATATTGTTCCAATTGGAAATACCATTTTACTTAACAAGTCTTTGATTCCTAAGTATTTTATCTTCAGTTTTTTGCTATTTTAAATAACATGATGAACATCCTTATGCTTATGCCTTTTTGCAACTAGTATGCTATTTAAGATGATTTAAGAAGTATGCTGTTTAAGAAGATTTCCAAATGTGGAATTCATAGACACATAACATGCATGTCTTCAGAGGAGATTGGGCATGTTCAGGGTGGTGTAGCTGTAGACACATGAACCTCTTCAGAATCTCAGCATTTTATCATAAAACATTTCCTCCTGTTTCTGAGTAGCCTTTGGTTTAGAAACTATAGTTGTCTTTATCCCTGCAGCTCCTTACCCAGAGCTGGGTGTAACTAAACACGTCCAGGTTTAACTTTGTGAAATATTTGTCCTGGCTTCACGCTGGTCACCACTGAAGACTGCCCTGCTGGTAGACCTCTCGGGGTAGAGTTTGTAGTTGTACTTCGCTGCTGTCCATGAGCAGGGGCAGAAGCGGAGGCGCTGGCCAGGAGTGTGGCAGGAGCTGCTGCAGGGCTCAGGACTGTTAGCAGGTGAATGTTGCCATCTTTAAGGAGGAGATGGCCCCCAAAGCCAGGCCAGCCGGCAGGACCCACCTGGTGGTGATGATACAGTCGAGCTTGCCCCTAAGCATTGTAGGGTTTTGCCTGGTTTCTCCTTCCCTGTAGAGAGCATAGAGACGCTTTGGTATGACCCAGGCTGTGGGGGCCTAATGCACAAGTGGAAATATCAGAAGTAACAATAAACGTGCAGGGAACCCTAAGTGTGGGCTAGGCACACGCTTGGCTTTTCATGCACGCTGATCTACCCAGTCCTTGAAACAACTCTGGAGGGGTGGGGGGCTGTGCCCACATATGACATGAGAGGCAAAGTGACCTGTCCACAGTTGTGGGTGGTTAGGCCCCTCGTCTGGGTGTTTATATGAATCACTGTGCTGTATTCCCCTAGACAAGTAAGACAGGAGCTAAATCTTTGAAGCGTTGGATTTGTAACCTGATTTGCTTTGCGAGGAGCTTAGGGGAAAATCCTCTAGGCTTTAGCATCATGGAGACTTGGAAGACCATGCACGGGGAAGAGAAGTGTGCGGCCTGGCTAAGTGTGTGCTCCAGGTCTGGAAGCAGCACTCTATGTCACAAACGCATGAAGGGGCTTCACCTCTTGTCCATACGAGGATTTGAACGTGTTTTGAAAAGAAGACAATAGAACCCTACCTGGTAATTAGTGAGTGTGTCCTTGTGGGTTAGCAGTTTGGTTTCTATAATAGGTCATTAAGAAATGGTCATTTAACATGGTGACTTCCTTGGTGGTCCAGTGGTTAAGGCTCTGAGCTTCCTCTGCGGGGGGCGTGGGTTCAATACCTGGTCAGGGAAAATGATCCCACATGCCCTGAGGCAAGGTCAAAAAAGAAGAAAGAAAGAAATGGTAACAGGATGTGTTTAGTTAAAATGTGGATTTTTCTGTGGTGGTTTATCAAGTAGCATCATTAACTATTTAATTAAATAGGATTAATAGCATCTGCTTTGCCTTCCTCTGTACCCCTGGGCCACCAAAGTAAAAATAAGGAGCCATCAGAGAGGCTGGGCATTGTGCTTTTTATGTCAAAAGTTCTTCAGTGATTTTTTCAGACAAAACCTGCAATGATCCTTTTCAAGTGACTCACTATCTTATTCTTTAGGATTTGGTCAACACTGGACTCAGCACTTTCTTTTTCTTTATTGCTTCGATCGTACTGGCTGCTTTAAACCATAAAACCGGAGCAGAAATCGCTGCCGTGGTAAGTGAACGCAAAAGGTCAACCAAGGCTGGCTCATACACTCTCTGTGCCGTGCTGCTCCGTCCCCTGGGCCTGTGTCCTGCTGCTTCCCGTTAGCCTCCCCTTCGCTAATGATGTCACTGCGCCAGCGAGGCCCCGGTCCCCTCAGTGCCATGGTTCTCAAAGTGTGGTCCCTAGAACGGCAGCATCACCCGGGAGTTTGCGGGAGATGGCGTTCTCAGCCTTCCCCAGAGCTGCCGAATCGGCAGTGTGTTTTAACAAGCTCCCAGATGCACACTCTGGCTTGAGCACCTCTGCTTCAGTCTCTGTCCAGCGGAGCCCTGGATGTCTGAAAGGGCTGTTGCTTTTAAGGGCCTTCCCTGCCAGTGTGGGTGTTCACGAAGCAGGTGCAGTCTGGACACCACGTGGCAGTCAGCACAATGAGGGGCGGGGGCGGAGGATGGGACCAGGTGAGGTAAGACTGTCTGCCTCTGTGCTCTATCTTTCTCTATTGTTCGGTATTTACAAAGAATATGCAGCACTTTTATAACTGAGAGGATGGTTAACAGGTTTATTGAGCATACTAAACTATGAGCTCTCCAAGGTATCCCTCAGCAGGTTCGTCAGTCATTATCTAATCATTAAAACACCGCCACGCTGCCCACCCAGGGCTGCCCACATGACAGGCAGTGGGGCTGGAGGACTAAGATATGGAGTGCTGGGCCTTGTGGCTTGATTTGGGGTCACACTCGAGACCCTGACTTTTCATCTACATGGTGTTTCGCCCAGGGACCAGCGTCATGAAGGTCTGTGAGAGAGGCCCTTCTGTGATCTTTTTTCCCTCATAGATCCAGAATACTTCGAAGGGTCCTGAGGCTGCCTTTTTGTGGGTCACATGACTATGAACTTGGCCAGGGTCTAACAGCTGGACATGTAGTGGGGTCTGGGTGTCGGGGTTGTAGCCAGGAGAGGCTAATGCACATCGCTCACTGTAAGCTGCCCAGGGGCCCTGCGGACTAACCCGGCTTGTGTCTTGTAGATATTCGGCTTCTTGGCAACAGCGGCCTACGCGGTGAACATGTTCCTGGCCGTGCAGAAGTGGAGGGTCAGCCTCCGGCAGCAGAGCGCCAACGACTACATCCGCGCCCGTACTGAGTCCAGAGACGTGGACAGCCGGCCCGAGATCCAGCGCCTGGACACGTGAGGGCGCACTGAGCCTTCTTCCCTCTGGTCCTCATGCCCGTACTTTCAATCAAGTTTTTCTTTCCCTCATCACATCAGATTATCATGTGACTAAGCTGAATTTTGTCCTCCTTGATAACAGTTCATTCTGGGCAAGGGTTTTCACGTCAGCCCTGATGGTGGGTGCAGGAGGCGGGGGATCCCGTGCCCAGCCTTTCACAGAGGCGGTGGGAGGGTCTGATTTGGTGGCTGTGGGAGCCACTGTCCTCGCGGGCCACTGTGTCCCCTTCACTGTCCCTGAGCACAGGCTTCGCAGCTGACTCTGAGCCACCCCTTCATATGTATTCAGGATGAGTCAGGACTTTGGATTAAATGGGGGCTGTTGGAGGGGGAAAAACAGATACAGAGAGTGAAACTTTATGGTTGGAGCGGTGGGTCAGCAGTGCTTTCTGGGAGACCCCCATAGAGGCCCTGGATGCGCTTTAGTCTCGCTGCCAGGATGCCCCTGTCCCCATTGTTCCCATGCCGGGGGCACCGGGACCCCAGCAGGGGCATGGACAGCCAGCTGTGACACCGAGGGTCTCGGCGGTGGGTGTGCCGGCTGGGTGCTTTGCTGGCTCTAGGGGAGGCTGGCGCCTCCTTAGCTGGGCTCCAGGGCACTGCTGCCCGTCAGGAGGTCACCATCTGTCTTCTACCCTGCTGAGACGTCCCTGGAATCATCTTCCTGAATCCCAGAGGCTCCTCCAAGAACACGAGGACCATCTTGTTTTCCAGTTTCCTAGCTTTCCTGAATACGCCAAGGCCCGGACTGCAGATTTTCTGTCACCTTACCTTCCCAGATAAAAGCCACAGGAGAAATACAGTTTGTCCCACCAGCCTGACCCTTGCCCATTTGCTGGCCTCATGGACCAGAGGTGGGGACACGCCTCTGTTTCAAGGGTATGCACTGATTTTCAAACACCTGAGAAGAGTTCTAGAGTGAATTCTGAGTGGCTCCGTCTAGGATTTGAAAACTACTTGAATCTGCATCATGACACCCCCTTTCACTGATGTTTCGGAGGGCAACGACCCTGTACCTCAGGGTCATAACTATGAACGTCGAACTTGGAGGCTGTCGGGGAACATTCTAGTTACGTAAGGTTTTGTATGAATTCTCGATAAAGTGAAGATTATTGTGGTGACTAAGTTACACAAGCCCCTGCGATGCTGTAGTTTTTTGTTTTTTTTTCTGTCGGAGACTAATTGTTTCTCTTACGGAAAATTTGTTTTTACATGTCGGGTTTTCACTCTTTGAACTGTCCTTAATGTTTACAAACCTCACTCTAGCTCTAATATTTTGTGTTTCGCCCTCACCAAGGAAAAGAATGCTCACTGCTGGTGGGAAGATTTTGCATTAATGAGGAGAGTCCCCAGGATCTTGTGCTAGGAGCGCTTGCAGCTTCAGCAGCGTCACGAGAGAGGGGGTCTCGGGGAGCAGAGCCTGTGTGAGAAATGCCCAGCCCTGCACAGGCTGGCATTGCCTTCTGCAGAGCGGAGCAGCGTACGATTTCATGCACGGGTGGCTTCATCAGGTAGCACTGCTTGGCTGGGGACCCCGCAGGAAATGGTTCTGTGCCGTCTCCGAAGGGTCAGGGTTGGGGCTCCCTGAACTGAACATCCTATACAACTCAAGTTCTGTTGAAGTTCCTTTCTGGGGCTGTGACCCAGGCCACCTGTTCAAGCCCCTGGTCTGGTCAGAGACCCAGCTTGTCTGGGGGTAACTGACCTCCCACTGTCCCCACCTAGGGCAACCAGGCCTGGTCACGGCGGGTCTGACTGAGCCCTCTTCCCATGGATGTTGTGAGGCAGTACAAACCAGGCTTCACAAACTTCATACCTATTATGTGTAGTGACTTTTGAGGAGGTTATGACATCTGGATTTTATCTGTTCATTTTATATATTTATTTTGCATTTGTAGAGTGTATATGCTTCGTCAAAATGGGGCTTATTGCCCTCTGAGAGTTCCATTTAAAAACAGGGTTACAAAGACTCAGCCTTGCATCAGATGGGGCCCACTTGGAAGGACCACCCTGAACTTTATCAGAAATCTCCTTCTGGGATTCATGTTACTTGGCCTCAATAAAAAGCTGCCTTTGAAGTGAGATTGGAAAAAAGAAGACTCTTCAGGCGAGCATTGTTGCCCAAGTTTTTCCAAGTCACTTCAATAAAACCGGTTTATCATCTGGCTGAAAGGAGTCTGTTGGTATCCTGAGGATGTATTGTCAGCTGCAAGAAACAGTTCTGAAGCCCACTGAAATTGTACACGCTGACAGATGATAAAAAGTGATGACACCTTGTGCCATAGGCCACTTAGGAATTAATTTACATCTTAGTGTTAGGATCTTGGAATTATTTATGTCCCTGTAACTATTTAATGTCCTTTGTGCCATGGGGCTCTCCCATGGTTTTTGTAAATATATTTCTTTATATTTAATTAGCTCCCAGTATAGCCGAAAGTGACCAGATGTGCTGATTGGCATACTGTAGAGTCATAAGTCTTGTCACGTGGTGAGAAGGAAGGAAGGAAGATGGTTGTCTAGTGTGAATGGAAAGATACTCGCATTTTCTTTATGTTGTTTCTGTGTATGAACAAGACAATCTAGATTTGGGGAGGCTTAAAAGGGCTTTTTTTTTTTTTTTTTTTTCAAATTGAAATAAGCTTATTTTTGCATTTAACAGTTGTAATATGGACCAGTGTCAGTTTGGTTTGGGGAATTTTTAAGACTGAGGCAATCAGTGTTTTTTAATTTTCTGGTGGGATGATATTGGCATCCACAGTTGATGCCCAACTTGTATACGTTTGAATTTGTTCCTGGAGACTGGATGGTTGAAACCCTCAAGCATTTGGTGGAACCTCTGGTGGTTTTAGATGGATGCAAACACTGACGTCTTCAGACAAAGTTTATCCTGGCATCGATCTGGTTGATGTGGTATTTTTTCTTTTCTGATTCTCCTTTACCCTTCCTTCACATTGCCGAAGGCATGGCAGTGGGGTGGGGTGCCTTACCCCTTTCATACAGAGAGATTCCAGTCACAAGAGCCTAAAGATACTTGTCAGCTCTATGAAGATACTTGTCAGCTCCATATAAAGCCGGGGAAGGCACAGGCAGTTACAGATTAAAACCTCATAGCAGTTCTATTTGAAGTAAAAAGAAACAGGTTTTCACTCTGCAGCAAGTCATTCAAGAGAGACTACCTTTGCCCACAGAAAGGCAAGAATGTTGATGCCTGCCCAGTCCCAATATCCATGTTTCCCTTGGCAGCTTGAACCAAAGTGCCAACATGGATGGAGCCCAGGCTGGCTGCAGGGAAGCCGGGGACCCAGTCTGGTTCTGGGGGCTTGGCTCTGGGAAGTGGATGTCACCCCCTACCCTTTGGGCACCATCGCTGTCCCTTAGCTAAAGGCTCCTTCCTGTGGGCAGGCATGGAGTGTGTCTGACCCCACCCCATGTCAGAGGCTTCTTGAGAGAGCTTTGTGACTCAGTTGAAAACATTCCTAGTCTTTTAAAGTTTGCAGTTTCCTTCGCCTTTCTTTGAGGCTTTCTGAGTGACTCAGTCTTGGGTTGAGCCACAGGCGGCCTCTGAGGAGATAAAGCACTAACTCTGGTCTGCACGTGTATGTGAATCCCTGCTTGTAGCAAATGACCCTTGAATAACTCCTCCAGGTGTCATGTGTGTGTAGACTCACCTGTGCTGTTTGGGAAGGAACCCCTCACCTCTCCATGTGTTTAAGAGGTGGACCAAGTCCCTAATCTCGGGCTCTGCAGGATTTTCTGTGGGCTGTTCTTAGAATCTGCCCTAACAGAGTGTGGAGACAACACGTGGCCACTTTAGGGATTCTGGGAGGCAGTGACGATGTAAGTTGGTCCCGGTGTGCCACCCATGTTCCAAACAAAGCAACTACGAAGTCTTTGTGCCAAGGCCCGATAGTCATTTTCTCCACATGTGGTTTACCAGGAAACATGACACTAAGCAGATAGCAAAAGGCGAAACCAACTCAGCTGAGGGCTGCTTCTAAATTGACTGTCCCAACCACATAAAAAATGGCTTCCTGCTCTAGTGACTGCCATTAGCGAGTGAGGTCTCCAGACACATTTCCAGCTCCTGGTGAAGTGTGCAGAACCCAGGGGCTCTCTTATTTCATCAGCACCCACTCCCAGGACCAGCTCGGTGACAGCTGATGAGGGAGCGAGCAGGGGCAGGTCTGGGAGGTGAGAAGAGCGGGGAGGAGGCCCAGATCGTCTGCTGAGGGCCTGTCGAGAGCACTGGACATGGTTACCCACCCCGGCTGTGCTTGGTTAACTACCTCCCGTCCTCTTTGGAAAAGCGACGTCTTGTATTCCGGAACCCACTTGAGAGCGGGAGCCAAATGTGGGGACCAGCGTGCCTGGGCGCTGCTGGGCTCTGTGTGAGTTTGGGAACTCACAGGTGTGGACAGGTGACTCAGATTCTGATCTGGGGGCCCCCTCAGAGAGGATGCAGACCTGACACTGCCTGCCTCGAGCCGTGTAAACCTTCCTGGCTCTTTGTAAAATCTTCATTTCTTCTCCCCTCAGCAGATAGAGCTGAAATCATCTGTCTGGTTGAGAAGGTAATTGGAAATCTTTGTGGCTCTCTACATTTCTTTTATTTAGAAACTGTTTCTGCTCTCAATATCTGTTAGATCTAAAGAAGTTTTCTCAAAGTTTAGTGTTTGTTTAGCTTTTCTTCATACCAGTAAATGGCATTTATATACTTATAGGCTTGAAACTCCCTTCTTTGGTTTAGATTATATTCTCATTTCATTTGGATATAATTTCTCAGCCTGGGGGATTTATTTTTTCCTTTCTTGTTTTTATTATTCTATAAACATTAAAAAAAGTTACCCACCAGCCCGCTGAGTCTAAATCAGTGGCAATTTGCCTAAAGTTTAGTTTATGGATCCTTGAATCATGTGTCCTTTTCACAGGGTTAGTTTGTTGTCTAGCTTTTATTCCAAGACTTCAGTCTGGGTGATTGCTATCTGGACATCCTGGCGTGTCATGTCTCTTTTGGGATGCATTCTACACAGGGCTGAGAGCCTTCAGGAAGGGGTTAATAGCCTGGACTCTACTGAGCTACATCAGAACTCTCATTTAGAGTAGGACCTTGTCTCAAATGACCTTAATCAGCTTTGCTGGCAGGATTAGGGTGAGGCCTGAGTTTTCCACCATTGCGCCTCAGAAGAGAGAATGCATGACACTGTTGATTTGACAAGAGTTTGTATGGGATTCAGTAATAATCTGAAACTATCCAATTTGAGTCATCTTGGGAGGATGCTGCTGAAACCCGGTAGGAAGTGCCCCTTTTATCAGGACAGCCAGCTGAAGGAACGGTCAGGAAGCGAGGACAGCGTGGGAGCCTGGTGCCCAGGCAGGCAGGGCCGCGTCTGGCTGCTTCCCTCTGTGGCCCATTTTGCTTTCCTGCCTTTTCCAGAATTGACTTCCCAAGATTCAGGACTTTACTCTCCTCTCTGCAGATGTGAGGAAGGCAGATACTTGGGGCTTGGGGGGGAAACTGACTGGTCCAAGGCCTCCTGGGGGAGCTCAAGGGTGGGACGCCTGTGCACCGCCCACATCCCCCCAGGACTGGCCCAGGCCCAAGGCCTCACCCGCTCCCAGCTCTGTCACTCTGTAACCTGTTTAAAAAGGAGTTTTCAAACCCTGCCTCATGATGAAACTGACGTATGTGGATAAAACCAGTGCTTTTCCTAAGCAATAAGAGAACGCTAGGGGGCGAAACTATTTGTATATGTTGAAATTTGTAAGGGTTTGGGAACCCATGGCAAAAACACTTAGCTATTTATTACAAGTATGACTGTACTTTTTCCTTTTCCCAAAGTAGGTAGTTGTGTCTTTGGATATTCTAAGACAAATAATAATCACTTCACCTTGGTGCCTTCCGTGTCAGTCACATAAACACTCCCGTCAATCATAGAATTGAAAAAGATGCACATTTGGTTCAACAAGATAACACTATTTTTGTAGCATGATTTTAGATTGTGTCCTTTTAATATTGCTTTCAGCAATGCTAGTTTTCAGGTTCGGTCGTTTTCCCTTTAAAACTTCATTATGTATTTTTAAAAAGAAAAAAAAGAAATCCAACCCCTCAGCTTTCCCTTGTGTCTTCTCTGCTGCTTTCTCCCCAACATCTTGTTTCTGCTTACTTAAACAGTCTGAGAGTAAGAGTATATTTCTGTGAAATAGTTATTAATCAGTGTAACTGCATTTGGCATTTTGCTACTTCTGAACAGCCACTGCTCACCTCAAATGGTAAGAGGAAAGTGGTTCCCTAAGAACAGAACAGAACATTCTCGGTGCTCTGACTTCCCCCTCTTTGGGTCTGAAATGGTGACAAGCCCTTTCCCGGTTGGTTGCTGCCCGTCTTCCAGATCCGCTCAGGCCATCCTCCTCCTTGGCCACCGGCTTGCCTCTGCCCGTGTGAGACATCCTGGGGCAGGAGTGGGAGTGGGGACTCTGCTGGTCTCGGGTTCATCTTCCACTCGGATCTCTGGTTCGTGGATGCCCTGGATAGGTTCGATGGCCCTTTCTGGTTTCCGGCCCAAACATACTAGGTTCCATGCTGTGATGAGCTTGATGAAGACACAGGTGACCTTTTGCTTTCCTGCCCCTGCAGGACTGAGTTATGTCTGGTCAAGAGAAATCTTGAGGAAACTAGCTGAGTCCATTTAAAATGAAGGAATGGATTTATTGAAACATAAAATTTTTTTTTTTTTTTTTCCGCTTTGAAGGGTCAGACAGAATGTGTCATTATTTTCTAACAAAGGAAGACAGTCAGATGGCTGATAATTCCCATGTGACTACTCTGGTACTTGGCCCAGTGGTACTTGGGGGAGGGGCAATGTTAATTTAATAACTGCTACACTTTGCTTCTTAAAAGTCTATTTCCTTAAACAGTGTGGATGCAGCTGTGGGGTGAGCTGAGATGATGCGTGTTCAGTGAACTTCAGTTTACGCTATTGGTCAGTCCAAGCTCCCATCCTGGCTTCTGAGGCTGGTGTGGGCACACTCAGCTCCCACCAGCCCCAGATTTGACTATCCATTCAGAGTGGTTTGGGGGCCCCAGAGCCTTCGCTCCTGTTGGTTTATTCCTGACAGCCTACAAAGCCTCACACTGCCCTCAGTTTTCCCCCTTTATTTCTTTTGAAGGACCAATTTTTTCACGGTACTTGTCCTGATTGTTTTCATAGTGTTCAAATCTGTATTTTTGTATGTAGAGGGAAATAATTTTCTCAACACTAATCGCTAATATTGAATTGTCATGAAGGAGTTCTTGTTTAATAAACGGATGTGTAAAAATGGTATTGTCTCTTTCTTCACTCTGCCTTGCTCCTGCCCCTTCAAAGGCTGTGGCCTGGATCCTGAAACAGGCTTGTGAGGTGGGGGCCAAACAGCCACCGTAGCGGGTGAGGACACTTCGGTACTGCTAGTGACCAGTGGCTTGGCCAGGGCTGGCAAGGTGGAGCCACTCCCAGCAGCCCGTCAGCTTTTCCAGGTTCTACTTTTCATACTGATTTCAGAACACGTTACATATTGTGCGAAAAGCTGGGGCAGAGTGCCCTGATCTTTCCCATCACCTGGGCCAAGACACTGACTCACTGTGGGATTGTTACCTTGATATGAGCAGCTGAGACCCCAGGCCTCTCTTGGAGACCTGAGCAAGTCACAGAACCTTCCGTCAGATTCCTTGACTACGAGAGGATCACGTGAGGAGTAAAGAGCCCACACGAAGATGCCTGGCGGGGAGCAAGTGCGCGGGCATCGCTGCTGTAACCTGCAGATGTGGGATCCACATGGTGCATGGGACCACGCCGTGCTGATGCATCTCACCTGACAGCGTTGCTCTGGTGTGTAAGGTTTTTATCAAGCACACACACTCCAAGCAGGAAGTCAGCCTGGTTTAATCCATGATGGCTTTTTTCAGGATAGGAGATTCACATGCAAGAGAAGAAGAAAAGACTACAAATGCCCAAAACATGGGTCCAGAACTCTGGCTCATTCACAAGGTATCTTGGGTCACAGGAAATGCCATTGAAGAAGCTGCTTTTGTGTTAAAAAATCATACATAAAGTAACAAAATCCTATTGAAGATATATGCACAGCATAAGGTCCTTAGGTGAACACAGAAGGCACGTCTCACCCCTCATGTGGGTCAGGTGTCCAGAAGCACAATGTCCTGAGGGCCTGGGAGCCGCTCACCTGCTGACGGCCCCGGGAAAGAGAGGGTTGGGCTGGGCCTGCCCAGCTGCCCCAGGCGCTGTCGCTGCCACTTGTTGTTTGGAGCCCTCAATCTTCTGGACCTGGTAAGCTAGTCTACGAGCTTTGCTTTGGAACAGTCGTACACCCAGAATAGGCAGGTCACCTGAAGTCATGGTCCTGGTCTCCAAAAGTGTGAGGTGGGCAATGGGACCTACTCTCTCCTGGGTCACAGGGTAAAGGCTGGTTTTCTCCCTGCTTCAAGAATGAAGAGGGAACTGGTGCTCCTTGAACAAAAGACTTTTTGGAAGGATCATTATTGACAAAGTGCCTGGCATGAGCAGGGGCCCCAGATGCAGGCAGAAACCACTGGGGCCCAGGGCTTGGCCTCGTGGCAGTCTTTATCTTGCTTCTCTCCCCGACACCCACCGCAGCATGAAGGGCCCCCTGTGATGGCGTAACAAGGCTCCACCTGCTCTGTCCCCCGTGCTTATTTTTGGCAGAGAGGTTAAAGGGCTTAAGGTCCTGGGGTAGAAATGAGAAGCGGCGGAATGCTCACAATGCCCTCACAGCAGAGAGGCTGGACGGTGCTAAGCCAAGGACTGCCATTGTGTATACGGGGCTCAGGAATGTTGCTTGGGGCTGTAAGGAGGCCTGCTCCGTCAGGAGCTCCCACTGCTGCTTGAGAATCACAGCCTCCCTCCCCACAGGCTTCCCTGGCCACACCCTGGCCGGCCTGGTCAAAAGTGCGGGAGCGGAGGCCTGTGTGGCTCAGGTGCCAGGGCAGGGCAGGTCTTCAGTCGGAGTCAGAGTCGGAATTCTCTTCTGAAAGGAAAGCAGAGAGGACGCTTGGCAGGAGTTCTGGGGCCAGTGGTACCTGAGAGCCAACTCCGGGGAGGTGCTGTCAGCTGGAACCCTGGGCTCAGGCCATAACAGCTGATGGTGGTGTCCGCTTGGTGTGGGGACTATGAGTGCCTGGGACCCTCTAGGCTGCTGCAGAAGGGAGGCAGGGAACCCGGATGCCCCTTCCTCTGGGGCCCCAGGCCCTCCCGATCTGCCTGGCCTCACTGCAGGTGGCAGGCTTGTGTATCTGCACCCCACCACGCCCACTGCCCCCCAGCCTGCAGTGGGGCTGGCTGTTGTCCGAGAAACTAAAACATACTGGAAAAGCAGGAAGCTTGTTTCTAGCCATTTCAGTTTCCCCTGCCCCAGGAGTTTCAATGCCACCTGCCTGGGGATAGCAGGCAGGCCCTCAGTGGAAGAAGACCCACAAAAGCCCCCCTTGTCTCTGTCCTGCCCTGGGTCACTGCTGATCCTCACAGGGCACGGCCAACTGTTCCAGAAACACCTCACCTGGACGGGGGCACCTGCCCTTTACAGTCTGTTGGCCTCACTCCCCCTGCCCCATTCATTTTGCCCGCCCACTCCTACAAATCTATCAAAACCCAGCTCGGGTCGCCTCCACAGCCTCCGAGCTGGCCCGCAGGACGGGCGCTCCCTCGGCTGCTTCATCTCCACTGCTGTGAGCCCTCGTTTTGCTGTTATAGTTGACGTTAACTCGGGTTCCTCCTGCTCCCCGTTCATGCCCTGCGTATACACCGCCACTCTCTCTCTGGGTCTGATTCCTGCCTTCTCAACTCCCTGAGGGCAGGTAGTTAGCCTGCCCATCTGCACATCCCTAGGGCCCAGCACATGGCAGCCTCAGCAGGTGTTTGGGTCAAAAGATGCTGACAGAAGGGCTGGGAGGGATCGGGGACACCAGGCTTGGGGGGAGGAGCTGTGCTGAGCCAAACATCCGATTTACTCACTTCCAGGGAGCTGACATCTGTCTGTCCATTTAAAGCCTGCCTGGGGTCTGGAGAGGGACAGGCAGGTAAACAGCTTGGGCCCTCCATCCCGGGTCAGCTCCTGGGCTTCCCTGCATTTCTGTGTTGGAGCCTCCACTGCCCCTCCAGGTCCCGCCCCTCCTGGCAGGGACCTCTATCTCCTCTGATGGCCTCCCCGGGCAGGAAAGCCCCAGGCTGCGGCTGAGGAAGCCCTGAGAGATAACAAGCTCCCAAGTGGCTTGGTCCCTCTGGGCATGTCCCTCAAGGCCCACCCTGTGCTGCACACATGCACCCCAAGGATGTGACGTGTTGGTATGGGTGCTGTCACGCATGGAAAAACCGGCCATCCAGCTTGCAGGTTTTTCCTTTCTTTTTAAGTCAGGTAATGGCACAACAGCCATTCTGAGCCGAAGGATGGCTGGAGGAGGCCAGAAAGTCTGTGGCACTTTTCCCTGGATATAAAAAATATCCATCCTTGGATAAAACAAACCCAAGCTGCCCTGTATCTGCCTGAGTGCTGTGGATAAGACCTTGGCTTGCTGGTCTTTAAGCTGGGGGGCAGGCACGACTGGAGACGAGGGTGCTACTCTGGGACTGGTGGCCGCTCTGCAGCCCAGTGGACAGCGCCTAGGAGTGGTCTCGTGAGGCGAGGAGGTGCCAGGCGTGCCCTTCCTGGAGAGGCCAAAGCCCCAGAGAGCCGTGTGCTCTCCGGAGGGGAGCAGTTCTACCACCAGTGCCACATGAAGAGATACTAGAACCATGCTGTGAACACACTTCCTGCCCGTGGGGAGAGAGGCAGTGCTCCTACTCCAGCCTGAAACTAGCCAAGAGCCCCCAAGGGCGGGCAGGGCCCCCACAGCAACCATCCCAGGTGACGAGCCCGCGTCTCTGGTGGGACCCCCGGGGTAGCCACCCACCTTCTGCCTTGTCAGCTGTGGTCTCGTGTGTGGAGCCCTCCTGTTTGAGGAATTTGGCCACGTCGTTAAAGATCAGGTAGAAGTCAATGGCAAACACGATGGTGGCCAAGAAGCCAAACACCTGTGGGAGACGGGTGGGGCCGATGGCACATGTCAGCAGGAGCAGGGACCTGGGAAGGGGAAGGCCACCCGGGCAGCTCCCGCACCCCCCCCTCCCCAGAGCTGGTCTTCATCTGCTTGGATAAGCAGCTCAGAATGGTGGCACAGACTCCCTCCCGTTAATAACAGATAGGCAATCGAGCTGCTCATTTGGTTTGGCCAACAGCCTTTCCAAATTCCGGGCAGAGTCGGTCTTCAACCAGAGGACTGTGGCATTGCTGAGATCCACGATGAAAGGCCAAGATACCTCAGCAGAAGCAGACTGTGCCCAAGGAGCTAGGAGGGGTACCCACTTAGGAGTGGGGTGAACCTGAGTGGGACACCCCCCTTCCCAGAGGTTGGGGAGCAACTCACCCCGGCTGCTTTGGAAGCCCCATCTGTGTATTTGGCCACAGCTGTGATGGAGATGGCGAAGTAGATGAGGGCCGCTGTGACACAGCGGAGGAAGTCCTGGGGAGACAGGGGTGCGGTCACACGGCTGTGAGCTCCCTGCCGTGGGGCACACAGCATGGGAGGGTGGCCACGGGGAGCTGAGGCAGGGGAGAGGGGCTCAGAAGGGCAGTGTGTGCCAAGGACAGGGCCGGAATCCCGCTGTCAGATCCGGGACATAGGCGGGGCCCCCAGACCAGCCTTCACACACTCCCCCTTCCAGGCCCCACCCAGACTGGTCCTCCTCCAGTCTCTACTCCTGCCCTGTCCAGGTGCCTCCTGCCTGCCATTCTCTGACGGGTGGACAACAGCGTACAGACCAGGCTGCAGCCCACCCTTGTGGCCTGGCCCCTCTGGTGGGGAGGGAGAAGTTGGAACCCTTGTCACCCACTCCCTCTGGCTCTCCAATAGTGAGATCTGGTCACCGGTCTTGCTTTGCCACATGCTTGTGGCAGATCCATTTAGGTAGCATGGTTTGTACCTGCTGATCCCTAAAATGGGGACAGGGGAGAAAGCTGGAGACAGGGTTCAAGTGTTTCAAGTGTACCTTTGCTGTTGACTCATTTCATACAGCAAAGTCCAGGGTGGATTTCTGGGCCCTCCCAGGTAGAGTTGTCAGATGGCTGAGATCTGGGGGAGCCCTGCAAGTCCTTAGTTAACCCGCTCTGCCCCATATGGAAATGGCTAGAATTCCTGCGGCTTGAGGCTCATTCCAAAAGGCCCAGCTGGGAGCACCAGCGCCACCTGATGGCCAAGGGTGAGAATGCCATCTGGGTTCNCCTGCAAGTCCTTAGTTAACCCGCTCTGCCCCATATGGAAATGGCTAGAATTCCTGCGGCTTGAGGCTCATTCCAAAAGGCCCAGCTGGGAGCACCAGCGCCACCTGATGGCCAAGGGTGAGAATGCCATCTGGGTTCACAGCCTCATAGAGGGACCCTGGAGGCCCAGGACGGGGGCAACCTGCTCTGGGTCCCCTGGCTGCTGCATTGTGAGGCCTGGATCATCTGAGGCCGGGCCTACCCAACAGGTTCCAACTAGCTGCAAACAGCCTCCAGTGACTTGAAGGGAGAGTGAGGGCCAGCCAACCCCTTTCCGCCCGGGGCCCCAGCCCTCACCATCATGGGCCAGCACAAGCCCTGCCACTTGTCATTCAGCTGCATGGCATCAGCAAAGAGGAAGCAGAGGGCCAGTAGGAACTCCAGCAGGGGCGCCGTGAGGAAGGCAGATGCTGAGGACGCCACATAGCAGACGAAGATGATGAACGAGAGACCCTGGGAGGCGAGGGAAGAAGAGGTCAGGGCCTGTGCACAGCCCCACCTTGCAGGCAGGAAGAGAGGTGGCTCCAGCAGGGAGTGACCTGCCCAGTTCTGCAGCCACAGGATTAGAACCCACACGGTGCTCCCCGCCAGTGCTTCTGGGCATGGCCCTGCACCCAGACTCAGGCTAGCTCCCTGCCAGGACCCAAAGAGGAAGCCCCAGCCTCTCACAGCATCCAGTACCCCAGAAGGCTACCTCCCTTCCACCCACTCCTGAGGCTCTGTGGCAGAATCCATCCAACCCAGATGGGGCTCCACAGGGGAGAATCAAACCTACACTCTCTCAAAGGCAGTCAACCAAGCAAGAGCCAGTTTCAGAAAATTACACCCCAAACCCAAGATCTGTGCTTTTCAATGAATGAAGAATTTCATGAAAAACAGGATACAAATCTGGCACTTTAGTTAATAATATGCCTGCTGAAGTATTCAAGAGTTGAAATGTACCGATGTCTGCAATTTACTTTGGATGCACCAAAAATAAAACGATTGGACTCCCCTGGTGGTACAGTGGATAAGAATCTGCCTGCCAATGCAGGGGACACTGGTTCGATCCCTGGTCCAGGAAGACGCCACATGTCAAGGAGCAACTGAGCCTGTGTGTGCTGCAACTACTGAAGCCCATTCACCAAGAGCCTGTGGTCTAGCAACAAGCAAAACCACAGTAAGAAGCCCATGTACCGCAATGAAGAGCAGCCTCTGCTCGCCACAACTAGAGAAAGCCAGCCCAGCGCAACCAAAAACAAATTATAAAAAAGTTAAGAAAATGGATTGATGGACAGAGATATGTGAGAGCGGCTTCCCTGATAGCTCAGTTGGTAAAGAATCCACCTGAATTGCAGGAGACCCCAGTTCGATTCCGGGGTCGGGAAGATCTGCTGGAGAAGGGATGGATAGGCTACCCACTAGAGTATTCTTGGGCTTCCCTTGTGGATCAGCTGGTAAAGAATTTGCCTGCAATGTGGGAGATCTGGGTTCAATACCTATGTTGGGAAGATCCCCTGGAGAAGGTAACGGCTACCCACTCCAGTATTCTGGCCTGGAGAATGCCATGGACTATGGGTCACAACGAGTCAGCCAGGTCGCAAAGAGATTTGAGAGGAAGTAAGTAGAAAATAAGGCAATGTGTTACCAACTGTATATTGGTGGGCATATGTTTTTGCTGTATATTTTCAAATTTTCATAATAAGGAAAAAACATCCAGAGGGAGAGCGAGTGGTGACACTGCCACTGCATGCCCTGCTGTGTCATTGGTCCCGCATTTGTGGAAGGAGGGGCAAGGTGTCATGAGGAACTGATTGAGGTGTTTTCTGCAGCCTTGTCAACTGATGCGGGAGGGTGCCAAGGCCCGGTTAGTTCCGCAGACCGTGCACTGGGAAGGGCAGACGGGCTTGATGGGGCTGTTCACAGGGCCCAGGGTCTGACGAGGCTTGTGAGAGCCCCTTACCACCACCCGTGCACCCAGTGCTGTTCACAGCCCACTTTGCAGATGAGAAGAGTGAGGTTAAAAGAGATGAAGTGGCTTGCTCAGTGTCATACAGCTAATAGAAGGGCATCAGAATTTGAACTCTGGTCTGGCTGACTCCACGTGTGGAATTCTTAAGCAATCCTGCTCCGTGGTTGCTGGCCCTTTTCCATTCTGGTGTCGGTCACTCTGGCTGGGTTTGAGCACGTCCATAGCTGAGTAGCTCAGAGCAGGGCAGGGGGGCTCGGGAGGGATGACACCCAGATGCCCCACAGGGCATGAAGTCACCACGGTGACTTCAGACGAATGAGCTGCAGAGCACAGGCGTCTGCTCTGAACATGACAGTGGAGGTAGCTGAGCCCAGCTTGAACACGTGGGTAACTGAGGCCCAGAGATGTGCTGAGAGGCTGCTGGAGCCTGCCAAGAAGACAAGGCCTCGGGACTCTGGCCCAACCCTACCCTCTACTCCCTGTGCCAAAGGCTGTTACCTGTGGCCCTCAGTCTCCTTTCCCCTACCCCCAGAGCCTGATTCTGGGGATCCCCTTTTGATTCTGTTCCTCATTCCCCGGATCCCTGGTGGCAACTTCCTCCCCCTTCCTGCCCATGTCAGCCTCCCACTTGCTTGGGTCTGGGGGCAGCCAGAGGTGACCTGAGGAGGCAGAGTGATCTCAACTGGCTCCCCTTGCCTCTTCAGTGCCCATCCCTCATCCGTCCTTCCTCCCCTCTTCATCCACCTGGACCTAGGATCTGGGTGCCCAGTTTTGGCAAGGGCCTCCTCTACGCTCTGGCCACCCCTCTTCCACCCAAGAGGAGGGCCTGAGTCGGGTGTGTTTGGGGGTCCCCTCAGTGGGCCTTGGACTCAACGCTTCTCTCCACAAATGTGGCTTCTATCAGTCTGCAAAGCGGCCAATCAGGAGGTGACTCCCAGCAGTGTGAGCTGAGTCCGGGATCCGGGTGCCTCATGTGGGGAGTTGGACAGGTCCTGGCTTTGCGACCTCTGATCTGACCCCAGAGGCAGGAGGAGGCGTAGGACCGAGGCCTGCCATCTGCCCCCTGGGAGCCCAAAAGAGAGATGGGGACAGAGTCCTCCCTCTGATCCCTGCTGTTCTCAACCATGCTGTCACCTGACCCGCAACTCATCTGGGTCAAATCCCCTAGACGCTGGGGCCTCAGCTTTCCCGTCTGCAAAGTGGGAATAACGACAGGGGTTATCAAATTGCTGGAGATCCAAGTAACAAGTGCTTCTGTCTCATCCCGCCTCCCCGCTAGGCGTCTTCCTTCCCTTCCCTTCCCTCCCCTCCACAGAGGCCAACTCCAACCCCCAACCCCCAACCCCACAGGCCGACAGTGCGACGGATTTTCAGAGTGTCCCGAAGACAAAGGGCTGACAGGCGTGGGTAGGGGGTGCGGGAAGAAGGAAGGAGCTCAGCGAGGGTGGGACGGCTGGGGCTGGATCCCAGCGAGGGCGGGGAAGAGGGCGATGAAGTCATCCCCCCAGCCGCCCCTCCGCAGTCTGGGTGGGGGTAGGCTCCTGCGCGCCCCCCAACCTTGTGGCCCGGGCCTCACCCAATCCCGGGGGGTCGCCCCTGCCGGCTGTCGGGACTCTACTCTGGCTTCCGCCCAGCAGCTCGAGGCCGGGTCAGTCCTCCCTGCGCCCGAGGAAGCGAGCCAAGGAGCCGTGGGCCCACCCTGGGTCGCAAAGGGCCGATGCCTCCCGGGCCCGGCCGGGGCGGGGCGGGAGGTTTTGCGGAGCGGGGTGCCCGTGAGGGAGGCCTGAAGATGCGGGGACCCAGCCCGTCCCAGGGGCCCAGAGAGGGCGGAGGCGCCGGAGGTCACACAGCGCCGGGCTGGGCTCCCCAGCCTCCGGCCGCCGCGTCGGTGAGCCCCCTCCCCGGGCCCCCCTGCGGCCCCCGCATCGCCTGCGACCGGCGCGCGGCTCAGCTTCAACGAGCCCATCCCAAACGGGGAAAGTTTGCCCAACTCAGCCCAACTCGGGGGGCTGCGAGCGAGGCCGGCGGGCGGGACGCCGGGCGTGCAGACGGCGCCCCCCGCCCCAGCCCCACGCCCGGGGGCTGCAGGCGGGGGCGGCCGCTGGGGGCTGGGCTGCGCCTGGAGGGGGCCGTGGGCGCCGCACTCACCGTCTCCGCCAGCAGGAGGCGGCCTTTGAGCGAGCAGAGGAAGGCGCGCGCCGGCAGGAGGGCACGGAGCCCGGGAAGGGCCGCGCTGGGCTGGGACCGGCCGGCGGGCTCGGGGTCCGGGTCGGGCTCCGAGTCTGGGGGCCACATGGCGGCGGCGGCGGCCGATGCTAAGGCTCGGCCTCGCTCCCTCTCACCCTGCGCCCGGGAGGGAAGCGGAAACCCCGGCTGTGCGGAAGGAGAGCGGGGCTAGACTCGCAGGGCGCGGGGGCGCATCCCTGCCGCTCCGCCCCCACTCCCGCCCCGCCCCACCCCTCCTCCCTTGCTGTGCTCTTGCCTCCTCGCCTGCAGTCCTCCTCCCTGACTCCTGCCCCCTCCTCTCCTCTCTCCCCTCTTCCGCCCGCCTTCCTCCTCCTCCGCCCCTCCTACCCCTCGAACCTCGGCTGCCCGCACTCCTGCAGCCCGCGCTGGCCCGGGGCTTCCTCAGACCCCCGCCTTCTCCCCTCACCCCTGTCCTGGCGGCCGGAGACCTTCTTATTGCCGCCACCCAACACTCCGTCGGAGCTCTCAAACCACCCCTCCTTGCCCAGAAGATTGTCGGCTTTCGCTGTCTCCCGTCTAACTTCCTGCCCATGCGTGCTGGGGACCCAGGAACTCAGGCCTTCACAGAGCGAGAAAACTCTCTTGTCTTCCTGCGGCTTTGACCTCCCACGGTCAGCTCCCTGCCCCACTCCCTCTCTCTCTCCACTGGCCACCCCACCCCTCTTTGGCCTGCCCAGCCTCCTGGATTTTCTTCTTTGGCTGCCCCAGCCCTGGATTGGGCAGCGCCCCCCCGCCCCCCACGCCCCCCACGCATCTTCATCCTGGGAGGACTCCCATACTTAGACCTCGGAGCCCCAACCCCTACACAGCATACACACATGTCTCCATGAAGTTCAGTGTGACCAAGATCCCGCCCAAGACATTTTTAATACGCCTGAGCCTCTGCAATGGGCAGTGCCAGTTGCCCTTCTACCCCTAAGAGCCAGACCGCCCCCTCCCCCCGCCGGCTTCACCTCCTTAAGCTTTCTTCTGTCTGTGTCCACTTCTTAACCACCACAGCCTCCACTAGACTTCAGACAACTCCTCTCTCCTTCCTGGACTGTTGTGAGGGTGTCTTTTCCTTTTCTTTTTTACTTTTTTGGCATGTGGGATCTTAGTTCCACACCCAGGGATTAAACCCGCACTCCCTGCACTGGCAAGCAGTCTTAACCGCTGGACCACCAGGGAAGTCCTGTGAGGGGGCCTTTAGGGGGCCTCTCTGCTTCCTTTCTTGGCCCACAGAGGGATGCTTAAGTCATCCATCACAGTTGCTTCCATTCTCCTCACCTGCAAAGACCTTGATAGCTTCCCATCTTGCTTAGGGTCTTGGTATAGAGTAAAAACAGCCCCTTGCTACCCTTTCCTCTGTCTCTTCTGCCTGTAGAGCTGATTATCTCTTCCATGCTGCTTCTTGCAAAGGGATCTTTGTAAATGTTGACCCCTCTACCTGGAATCAGATAACCAGGAAGAGAAATGTTATCTGGTTAACTCCTCTTTATTCTTCTGTGATCATAACCATATTGTCACTGTCTCAAAGGAGACTTCCGGACCTTCCCATCTAGGTAAGAGTCATTGAGTCATTTAATTATTCATTCCACACCAGTGCTAGAAGCCTAAGAGGCAGGGAAACCCCAGATTTGTTTGAGGGGGCAGGGAGGGTGGGTAAACACTAAAGGTGTCCAGAGAATCCCGAGTAAGATGATTCCTGGTAATAAATGAGTGGCTGGTTCAAAGAGCAGCCAAGCAGCCTGTGTGGAAGAAAGGACTGAGCTAAGAGCTAATCAGACAAGAGGAGGAGCCAGACTGTAGAAGACCAGGCCTTGGGGTTTAGATTTTACTCCAAATTCTCTGGGAGGTGGTCAGGTGAAGATTAGAATAGAGGATGACCTGGTTCTGATCTGTGTTAATTAAACACTGTTCAACACTAACTCAGTAAGAAGAAGACAATCCAATTTAAAGAATGGGCCAAAGATTTGAACAGACAATTCAACAAAGGTATATGAACATCCAAGAAGCACATGAAAAGATGTTTGATATCATTATACATCTTAGAATGTGAATTAAAGCCACAGTGAGATCACATTGTATTATACTCCTATCAAAATGGTTTTGTAAAAGGGAATGCTGCTATTTAAGTGCTGGTGAGGATGTGGACCAACTGGAACTCTCAGACACAGATAAGGGTGGAAATTGTTACCCCCACTTTGGAAGACAGCTTGACAGTTTCTTAAAAAGTTAAACAGAGGAATGGATATAGAAGATGTGGTACATACATATAGCAGAATACTACTCAGCCATAAAAAGAATGAAATAATGCCACTTGTAGCAACATGGATGGACCCACAAATTATCATACTGAACAAAGTAAGAAAGAGAAAGACAAATATCTTATGATATCACTTATATGTGGAGTCTAAAATATGGCAGAAATGAACTTATTTATGAAACACAAAAGACTCAGTCATAGAGAACAAGCTGGTAGTTGCCAAGGGGGTAGAGGAGAGATGGATTGGGAGGTTGGGATTAGCAGATGCAAACTATTATCTATAGAATAAATAAACAAGAAGGTCCAACTGTATAGCACAGAGAACTATATTCAATATCCTTTAATAAAGTATAATGGAAACCAATATGGAAAATATATATATGTGTGTATAACTGAATCACTTTCCTGTACAGGAGAGAAACACTGTAAATTAACTTTTTTCGATTAAATAAAGAACTTAAAAAAAAAAGTTAAACAGAGATCTACCATATGACCCAGCCATTTTACTCCTAGGTATTTACCCAAGAGAAATGAAAGCACACATCTCTACAAAGGCTTGTAGACGGATGTTTATAGTAGGCCTATTTTTAATAGCTCCCACTATTATCACCCATGGTCCATGAGCAGGTAAAGGAATAAACTAACCATGGGATGTTTATGCAATGGCATACTTCTCAGCAATAAAAAGAAATAAATGATTGGCACATGCAGCAACATGGATGCATTTTGCAAATATTGTGTTGAATTAAGAAAATCAGACTCGAAGGGATGATACTTTTGAATCCATTTTGGTGAAATTTTAATACAGGTGAAACGAACCTATGGTGACAAAAGTCAGATCTGTGGTTACCTGGGGGCATGAGGAATCTTTCTGGGGTGCTGGAAATGTTCTTTATTTTGACGGGGGTGATGGTTTTACAGGCACTTACATCTGTCAAAACATACCAAACTGTACACTTAAAATGGGTGCATAGGATTTCATGTAATTTATATCTCTCATACTGAAGGGGTTCTGAGGAAAAAGAAAATATAGGGACCGAGTAGAGTGCCTGAGACGGCCCAGGAGAGGGCAAGCAGAGACAGATGGGTGTCCTTGCGTTAGGATCTGTGGCCACTGTGCACCCCCGGCAGGCTCTGAGCTCCCCAGGGGGCCTGTCCTCATGGCCTGCCCCATCCCGGAACCCGTCACACAGGATGCACTAAGAAATGTCAGCTGCGGAATGAAGTGGGGTGGCCCTTTTCCTTTTATATTCTCTGTGTAAGGAGTATTTCCCCATTCCCTTATTTATCTTAACTTATTCTTCATTATAATTAAATACTATCATGCTTAATTTTGTTGGTTGTATAGTTCCATCTTTGGCCATTAGGACCTACCTCCTTCAGGTGGGAGCCTCTATATCTAACATGCCCCATCTATTTCCCCCCGTACTTCCTCTTTTTCTTTTTGGCGTGTTGAGAAGCATGTGGATCTTAGTTCCCCCGCCAGGGATCTAACCTGTGCCCCCCGCAGTGAAAGTGTGAAGTCCTAAGCACTGGACTGTCAGGGAAGTCCCATCCATGTTCTTATTTCCTGACACTATAAGATGCTCTCAGGTTCATTTTATATTCTCCCCATCCCAACCCTAGGATCAGCTGTTCTTCTAAGAAGCTAAAAGTGCTTCTTAGTGGAGAATGGTGTTTAGCAACTGAGATCTCTCGGGACAGTCTTAATTTGCATTTCTCTAGTTATGAGTGGATCAAACTTGAGTTTTTTACATGTGTAAGAGCCACTTGCATTTCCTTTTCTGAGAACCAACTTTTCACATCCTTTGCATATTTTTTTATTAATTACTGGTTTAAAAAATTGATATCTAAGACTGTATATATTCAGAAAATTAATCTTGAGTGTTAGTTATGAGTATTTTTCCTGGTTTGTCAATTGTCTTTTACTTGGCTTTTTTGCCACACAGATTTTTTTTCCTTTAGAACCTGCTGTTTTTCTCCCTGAATCTATAAATGTAGTGAATGACAGTAGCAGGCTCCCTGATGCTCACCATCTTTACATCTGTGCCTTTCTTAGTCATGGTGTTTTTGCTCTTTTGATAAGCTGCTGGATTCACTTTATTAGTACTTTACTTGAGATTTTGGCCTATTTTTCATAAATAGAATTGACTTCTAGTTTTTGTTTCATTTTGTTTTTTTTGTATTACCCTTTATTTTGCTTGATGAAGAGATTTAAAGCCATAATTTTTTTTCTCTGAGAATAACTTCAGATACATCCCCAAAATATTGCTCTAGTTTTCAATCCATTTCCAGCTAGCTGGTTGTTTCAATTTCAAGTTCTTCTTTAATCCAAGAATAACTTTTAAAAGGTATTTTTAATTAGATAAATTTTGGACTGTACTTTGTGGTTAGTTTCTAATTTTATTTATTTTATTCAGAAAATAGTTCTATATGTTCTGGTTTTTTGAATTTGTTAGTATTTGTGTTCTAATAGTCAATTTTTGTAAATGTTGCATGAATATTTAAAAAGACTGAATATTGAATATAGATACAGACGCAGAGAATGGACTTGTGGACATGACCAGTGGCAGGGAGGGAGGAAAAGGTGGGACGACTTGAGAGAGTAGCATTGATGTGTATACACTACCATGTGTAAAACAGATAGTTATGACCAACTTAGATAGCATTTTGAAAAGCAGAGACATTACTTTGCCAACAAAGGTCCGTCTAGTCAAGGCTAAGGTTTTTCCAGTGGTCGTGTATGGATGTGAGAGTTGGACTGTGAAGAAAGCTGAGCACCAAAGAATTGATGCTTTTGAACTGTGGTGTTGGAGAAGACTCTTGAGAGTCCCTTGGACTGCAAGGAGATCCAACCAGTCCATTCTGAAGGAGATCAGCACTGGGATTTCTTTGGAGGGAATGATGCTGAAGCTGAAACTCGAGTACTTTGGCCACATCATGCGAAGAGTTGACTCATTGGAAAAGACTCCGATGCTGGGAAGGATTGGGGGCAGGAGGAGAAGGGGACAACAGAGGATGAGATGGCTGGATGGCATCACCGACTCGATGGACGTGAGCTGAGTGAACTCTGGGAGTTGGTGATGGACAGGGAGGCCTGGCGTGCTGCAATTCATGGGCTCGCAGAGTCGGACACGACTGAGTGACTGAACTGAACTGAACTGAGTGGGAAGCTGCTATATAGCACAAGGAGCTCAGCTTGATGCTCTGTGATGAGCTGGATGAGCTAGGATGATGAGACAAGATGGGTTGGTGGTGAGGGTGGGAGGGAAGCTCAAGAGGGAGGGGGTCTATGTATACATACATATCCATAGTGGAAGCTCACCAGCCTTGAAAGTGAGGGCTCAGTGGTTGTGATGCACAGGCTTAGTTGCTCTGCAGCAGATGGAGTCTTCCCAGACCAAGGATGGAACCTGTGTCCCCTGCATTGGCAGGCAGATTCTTATCCATTGCACCAATGGGAAAGTCCAGTTTTACTCTTTTTGAGAATGTCTTTATTTTGTCTTCCTTGATGAAAGATAATTTCACTGGATATAGTATTCTAGATTGACAGCTAATTTCTTTCAGCACTTGAAAAATGTGCCACTTCCTTCTGAGTTCCATGGTCTCTGATGAGAAATCCTCAATCATTCAAATTCTTGTTTTCCTAAAAGTAATGCATCATTTCCCTCTGGCTGCTTTCCAGATTTTTTTCTTTATTTTTAGTTTTTAAAAAGTTATGATGTATCTCGGCATGGATTTTAAATTTTTATTCTGTTTGGAATTTACTGAACGTGAAATTGTAAATTTATGTCTTTTGCCAATCTGGGGGAGTTGTCAGCCATTACTTTTTCAATTTTTTTCCCACCACACTTTCCTTCAGTTCAGTGAAGTTCGGTCACTCAGACATGACTGACTCTTTGTGACCCCATGGACTGCAGCACACCAGGCCTCCCTGTCTGTCACCAGCTCCCAGAACTTGCTCAAACTCATGTCCATCGAGTCAGTGACACCATCCAACCAGCTCATCCTCTGTCATCCCCTTCTCCTGCTTTCAATCTTTCCCAGCATCAGGGTCTTTTCTAATAAGTCAGTTCTTCACATTAGGTGGCCAAAATATTGGAGCTTCAGCTTCTGAATCAGTCCTTCCAATGATTCAGGACTGATTTCCTTTAGGATTGACTAGTTTGATCTCTTTGGTGTCCAAGGGACTCTCACGAGTCTTCTCCAACACCATAGTTCAAAATCATCAGTTCTTTGGTGCTCAGCTTTTTTTATAATACAACTTTCACATCCATATATGACTACTGGAAAAACCATAGCTTTGACTGCACGGACCTTTGTTGGCAAAGTAATGTTTCTGCTTTTTAATATGCTGTCTAGTTGGAAGGACTGATGCTGAATCTGAAACTCCAATACTTTGGCCACCTCATGCAAAGAGTTGACTCATTGGTAAAGACCCTGAAGCTGGGAGGGATTGGGGGCAAGAGGAGAAGGGGACGACAGAGGATGAGATGTCGGATGGCATCACCGACTCGATGGACAAGAGTTTGGGTGAACTCCAGGAGTTGGTGATAGACAGGGAGGCCTGGCATACTGCAATTCATGGGGTCGCAAAGAGTCAGACATGACTAAGCGATGGAACTGAACTGAACTGAACTGAGTTGGTCATAGCTTTTCTTCCAAGGAGTAAAGCGTCTTTTAATTTCATGGCTGCAATCACTATGGTCTATGTATACATACATATCCATAGTGGAAGCTCACCAGCCTTGAAAGTGAGGGCTCAGTGGTTGTGATGCACAGGCTTAGTTGCTCTGCAGCAGATGGAGTCTTCCCAGACCAAGGATGGAACCTGTGTCCCCTGCATTGGCAGGCAGATTCTTATCCATTGCACCAATGGGAAAGTCCAGTTTTACTCTTTTTGAGAATGTCTTTATTTTGTCTTCCTTGATGAAAGATAATTTCACTGGATATAGTATTCTAGATTGACAGCTAATTTCTTTCAGCACTTGAAAAATGTGCCACTTCCTTCTGAGTTCCATGGTCTCTGATGAGAAATCCTCAATCATTCAAATTCTTGTTTTCCTAAAAGTAATGCATCATTTCCCTCTGGCTGCTTTCCAGATTTTTTTCTTTATTTTTAGTTTTTAAAAAGTTATGATGTATCTCGGCATGGATTTTAAATTTTTATTCTGTTTGGAATTTACTGAACGTGAAATTGTAAATTTATGTCTTTTGCCAATCTGGGGGAGTTGTCAGCCATTACTTTTTCAATTTTTTTCCCACCACACTTTCCTTCAGTTCAGTGAAGTTCGGTCACTCAGACATGACTGACTCTTTGTGACCCCATGGACTGCAGCACACCAGGCCTCCCTGTCTGTCACCAGCTCCCAGAACTTGCTCAAACTCATGTCCATCGAGTCAGTGACACCATCCAACCAGCTCATCCTCTGTCATCCCCTTCTCCTGCTTTCAATCTTTCCCAGCATCAGGGTCTTTTCTAATAAGTCAGTTCTTCACATTAGGTGGCCAAAATATTGGAGCTTCAGCTTCTGAATCAGTCCTTCCAATGATTCAGGACTGATTTCCTTTAGGATTGACTAGTTTGATCTCTTTGGTGTCCAAGGGACTCTCACGAGTCTTCTCCAACACCATAGTTCAAAATCATCAGTTCTTTGGTGCTCAGCTTTTTTTATAATACAACTTTCACATCCATATATGACTACTGGAAAAACCATAGCTTTGACTGCACGGACCTTTGTTGGCAAAGTAATGTTTCTGCTTTTTAATATGCTGTCTAGTTGGAAGGACTGATGCTGAATCTGAAACTCCAATACTTTGGCCACCTCATGCAAAGAGTTGACTCATTGGTAAAGACCCTGAAGCTGGGAGGGATTGGGGGCAAGAGGAGAAGGGGACGACAGAGGATGAGATGTCGGATGGCATCACCGACTCGATGGACAAGAGTTTGGGTGAACTCCAGGAGTTGGTGATAGACAGGGAGGCCTGGCATACTGCAATTCATGGGGTCGCAAAGAGTCAGACATGACTAAGCGATGGAACTGAACTGAACTGAACTGAGTTGGTCATAGCTTTTCTTCCAAGGAGTAAAGCGTCTTTTAATTTCATGGCTGCAATCACTATCTGCAGTGATTTTGGAGCCTAAGAAAATAAAGTCTGTCACTGTTTCCATATCTGTTTGTCATGAAATGATGGTACCGGATGCCATGATCTTAGTTTTTTGAATGCTAGGTTTTAAGCCAGCCTTTTCACTCTCCTCTTTCACTTTCATCAAGAGGCTCTTCACTTTCTCTTCTCCTATTTATACAAATGTTTGACCTTTTGGAATTATCTGTAAAGTCCCTGAGACACTCTTCATCTTTTTACTCCCTTTTGTGAAACACAATTATTTCTACTGAACTTTTTTCAAGTTCACTGACTCTTCTGTCATCTCCTCCAATCTTCTATTAAGCCCATTTAGTGAGTTACATAGTTTGATTATTGTTATAAGTTTTAAAATTTCCTCTTGTTTCTTTTAAAAAATAATCTTCTATTTCTTCTCTAAGACTTTCCATTTATTTCATGTATTATTATAGCATGGTTACAATGTTCTCTCTAAAATCTCCATCTAATCCTCCTAACATTTGTGTTATTCTTAGAATTATTATCTGTTAATTGCCTTTTGCTTCATGAGACATTGTCTGGTTCTTCATACATCAAGTATGTGAATGTAACAAATGCCACTGAATTGTTCACTTTAGAGTGGTTAGTTTTATGTTACGTAAACTTTACCTCAATAAAAATTTTAAACATTCCTTTTTAAAAAGGAAAACATACTGATACATACTATGCATTGACAAAAGTTGAAAACAGGCTAAGTGAGAGAAGCCAGACACAAAAGGTCACATGTTGTATGACTTCATTTACCCAAAATACCCAAAGTAGTCAAATCCATAAAAACAGAAAGGAAGTTACTGGTTGCCAGGGGTTGGGAAGAGGAAAGAATGGGGAATGATGCCTTAATGGGTACAGGGCTTCTTTTTAGAGTGATGAAATCATTCTGCAACTAGATCTGTGTTGATGGTTGCAGAACACTGTGAACATACTAGATGTCACTAATGGTAAATTTTATGGGTATTTTACCATAGATTTAAAGTTGATATGTCTAGGGCTGAAGTGCAGTTCTTTTTTCATTTTCTTCTTTTGCTGTTTTTAAATAAGCAAATAAAGGGTTAGACAAAAGACGTTTCTCTTAGAATTAAGAAAACCTTTTTTTTTTTTGTATTATCCTTTTATTTTTTAAAAATTAATTTAGTTTTGGCTGCTCATCGCTGTGCATGGGCTTTCTCTAGCTGCAGCGAGCGGGCCCACACTTCAGTTGCTGCACAGGCCTCTCATTAGGTGGCTTCTCTTGTTGCAGAGCATGGGCTTCAAGGCTGTAGTTGTGGTACACGGGCTTAGCATGTGCGCAGCATGTGGAATCCACAGCATGTGGAAACTTTCTGGACCAGGGATGGAATCTGTGTCCCCTGCATCAGTTGGATTCCCAACCACTGGACCACCAGGGAAGTCCTATGTTTTAATAAATTAATTTTTTAGCAAATGTTTGTCAGTGATAATCTTAAGAGTCATTACCCGGGCTGAAGGGGATGGAGATTTTTATCTGCTTTCTCAATTGCTAATTCCCTCCAGTTTTGAAGCTACTGCTTCATTGTTTTCTAATATTCAGGGTGACCTTTGCTATTTCCTATTTTCCTCTTGTCAGTAACAGGAGACTTATGGTTTCTCTCATTCAAAACTTGAAGGATTTTCTTTATCTTTCAGTCGGTTCAGTTCAGTCGCTCAGTCATGTCCAGCTCTTTGTAACCCCATGGACTGTAGCATACTAGGCTTCCCTGTCCAGCACCAACTCCCAGAGCTTGTTCAAACTCATGTCCGTTGAATCAGTGATGCCATCCAACCGTCTCATCCTCTGTCATCCTCTTCTCATCCTGCCTTCAATCTTTCCCAGCATCAGGGTTTTTTCCAGTGAGTTAATTCTTTGCATCAGGTGGCCAGCATCTTTATCTTTAGAGTTCCCATATTTCACCAAGAAATGTGATGTGAGGATCCTTTTCCAGTAAACTTGCTCACCACCAGGTGGCCCCTTTACATCGGAAGACTAGCTTTTTTATTAATATGACAAGGTTTCCTATTGTTTCTTTGTTTACCCTCCCACTTTTTTTTCCTGTTCACACCTTCTGGTATCTCTTTTAGATGATTATTGAACCTCTTGAATTTATCCTCCCTGTCTCTCTTGAGTTCTTCTAAAATAATCTCTTTGGCTTTTTTGCTTTCCTTTCTGGGAAATTTCCTGGACTTAATTTTTTCAGAGCACTGATTTTCTATTGTATCCAACCCTTCTGTTTAGTTTAAAAATGTTTCTCCCACCCCCCCAGAAAAACTACTATTCGCTTGTAGTCCTTTTTACACTCTTTTTATTTAAAAATGAGTTCCACCTGTTATTGAATTTTGTGTTGATAGAATTATGCAGTATGTACTTTTTTGTATCTGGCAACTTTTGTCCAGCATTTCCTGAGATTCATCCTTTTTGCATGCAGCTGTTGATGCTTTATGGCAATCGTCGTGTGACTAGACCACAGCTTACTCATTCTAATGTTACTTGTGTTTTGGCTAGTCTCTTGTTTGGGGCTATTATGAACTGTGTTATTAGGCTAGTCAATGATGTTTTGGTAAATAAATATTTTCTGTTGAACATATGCTTAGGAGGAGAATTGCTGAGGTTTTTTGGGGGGAGTATGGAAAGTGAAAGTGTTAGTCACTCAGTTGTGTCTGTTGCTTTGCGTTCCCATGGACTGTAGCCCACCAGGCTCCTCTGTCCGTGGAGTTCTCCAGGGAGGAATACAGGAGGGGGTACCCATTCCCTTCTCTGTGTATATAAATACTCAATAAATATTCATTAACATGCTTTGGAAAATGTACAAAAAATTAATACTGTATCAACTGAGACATTTGGTGGGAAAAACAGATTTTCATACCCATTACAGGTTTTGTTTTATGGACACAGCATCCATCTTTACTCTTTTTTTTTTTAATATTTATTTGGCAGTGCTGGATCTTAGTTGCAACATGCAAGATCTTCAGTTTCAGCAAAATCTTAGTTGCAGAATATGGAATCTAGCTGCCTGACTAGGGATCAGACCCCGGCTCTCTGCATTAGGAGCTCCAAGTCTCAGCCACGGGACTCCCAGGGAAGTCCCCATTTTTATTCTGAATGTACTTGTTAGGATTTTTCAGAATCTACATTGCTACTAGTTCCATAGGTGATATGCGCACTCCCAGGCTGTTTCTGGCAGATACCTGGTGTGGTTTTGCTCTGAAGGGGCATCTTCCTGCAATCTCTGGTGACCACATCCCTGACTTGGGGTCCTCTTTTCAGCATGACAAGTGGCTGCCAGTGTATTGTGCCTTCTCTGATTGGGTGTGGAAAAACTGCTCCGAGAGCCACTGCCAGGGGCCTAGAGGAGTTGCTACACAGAGACGTTTAGGAAGGTCCACCCTTTTCCATTGGATTATGAGCACATTCATATTTACCTTATGCTTTTAAAATAATATTTACCTATTTAGCTGAGCTGGGTCTTGGCTGTGGCATATGGGCTCTAGTTCCCTGACCCGGGATCAAATGCAGACCGTTTGCACTGGGAGTGTGGAATCTTGGCCTCAGGACCACCAGGGAAGTCCCTAGCTTATGCTTTTTGATAAAATTTACCTATGATGAAACACACAGATCTTGAGTATATAGTTGGATGTTTTGACAAATGTATACAACTGTGTAACCAGTTCCTCCAGTTAAGATAGAAAGCTTTCTCATGCTCCCAAAAGCTCCTTCCTGCCCCTTCATAATCTGTCTCCATTCACCTCCTGAGGGAACTATGGTTTCCATTTCTTTCACTATATTTTTCCTTGTTCTTTTTTTTATTGAAGTCTAGTTGACTTACAATATTAGTTTCAGGTGTATGCATTAATATTTTTTATAGATTATACTCCATTTAAAATTATTATAAAATACTGGCTATATCCCTTTTGTTGTAAAGTATATCCTTGTAGCTTATTTATTTTATAAGCTTAAATCCCCTACCTCTATCTTGCCCCTTACCATGTCCCATACCCCAGTGGTAACCATTAATTTGTTTTCTCTATTGGGAGTCTGTTTTATTACATTCATTCATTTTGAAACTTATTGTTGAACTTTTTAAATTAATTAATTGTTGTACTTCGGCTGTGCTCGGTCTTCGCTGCTTTGCAGGCTTTCCCTAGTTGCAGACAGCGGGAGGTGCTCTCTAGCTGAGGTGCGCAAGCTTCTCGTGGTGGTGGCTTTTCCTGTTTCGGGGCACAGGCTCCAGGTGCATGAACCTGGTAGCAGCCGCTTGCTGGCTCTAGGGCGCGAGGGCTGGCTGGTTGTGGCTTGAAGGCCTTGGAATGTGCAGGCTTCAGCAGTTGTGGCACACATGCTTAGTTGCTCCTCGGCATGGGGACTCTTCCTGGACGAGGATCAAACCTGTGTCCTGAGTTGGCAGGTGGATTCTTACCCACTGTACCACCAGGGAAGTCCTGTTTACGTTCTCAATTATACTGATAAGTGGCAACATACAGTGTCTTTCTCTGGCTTCTTTTACTAAGCAAAATGTCCACTGTGCTATGAGCTTAGTCACTCAGTCCTGTCTGACGCTTTTGGTTTTTCTTTAAATTTTATTGAAGGATAGCTGTCTGACTCTTTGCAACCCCATTCACTGTAGCCTGCCAGGTTCTTCTGTCCGTGGGATTCTCCAGGCAAGAATACTGGAGTGGATTGCCATGCCCTCCTCCAGGGGATCTTCCCAGCCCAGGGGTCAAACGCAGGTCTCCCACACTGCAGGCAGATTCTTGACTGTCTGAGCCACCAAAGAAGCGCTGATGTCCACTGTGTTGCTGCAAATAGCAAAACTGCGTTCTTTTTATAGCTGAGTAATATTCCATTGTGTATACGTGTATGACTGTGTGTGTATGTCTGTGAGTGTGTGTACATAAATGTCTATTTAGATCTCTTCAGTTCAGTCACACAGTTGTGTCCAACTCTTTGTGACCCCATTGACTGCAGCACGCCAGGCTTCCCTGTCCATCACCAACTCCCAGAGCTTGCTCAAACTCATGTCCATCGAGTCGGTAGTACCATCCAATCATCTCATCCTCTCTTGTCCTCTTCTCCTCCTGCTTTCAATCTTTCCCAGCATCAGGGTCTTTTCCAATGAGTCGATTCTTTCCATCAGGTGGCCAAAGTATTGCAGCTTCAGCTTCAGCATCAGTCCTTCCAATGAATATTCAGGACTGATTTCCTTTAGGATGGACTGGTGAGATCTCCTTGCGGTCCAAGGGACTCTCAAGAGTCTTCTTCAACACCATAGTTCAAAACCATCGATTCTTCAGCACTCAGTTTTTTTTTTTTTTTTAACGGTCCACCTTTCACATCTGTACATGACTACAGGAAAAACCATAGCTTTGACTAGATGGACCTTTGTTGGCAAAGTAATGTTTCTGCTTTTTAATATACCGTCTAGTTGGTCATAGCTTTTCTTCCAAGGAGCAAGCGTCTTTTAATTTCATGGCTGCAGTAATCACCTGCAGTGATTTTGGAGCCCAAGAAAATAAAGTCTGTCACTGTTTACATTGTTTCCTCATCTATTTGCCATGAAATGATGGGACAAGATGCCATGATTTTCGTTTTCTGAATGTTGAGCTTTAAGCCAGCTTTTTCACTTTCTTTCATTTTCATCAAGAGGCTCTTTAGTTCCTCTTTGCTTTCTGCCATAAGGGTGGTGGTATCTGCATATTTGAAGTTATCAATATTTCTCCTGGCAATCTTGAGTCCAGCTTGTGCTTCATCCAGCCTGGCATTTCACATGAAGTACTCTGCATAAAAGTTAAATAAGCAGGGTGACAATATACAGCCTTGACGTGCTCCTTTCCCTATTTGGAACCAGTTCATTGTTACATGTCTGGTTCTAACTATTGCTTCCTGACCTGCATACAGATTTCTCAGGAGGCAGGTCAGGTGGTCTGATATTCCCATCTCTTGAAGAATTTTCCACAGTTTGTTGTGATCCACACAGTCAAAAGCTTTAGTGTAGTCAATGAAGACAATGGGGAAGTCGGGGAAGGCAATGGCACCCCACCCCAGTACTCTTGCCTGGAAAATCCAATGGACGGAGTAGCCTGGTGGGCTGCAGTCCATGGGGTCGCTAACAGTCGGACAGACTGAGCGACTTCACTTTCACTTTTCTCTTTCATGCATTGGAGAAGGGAATGGCAACCCACTCCAGTATTCTTGCCTGGAGAATCCCAGGGATGGGGGAGCCTGGTGGGCTGCCGTCTATGGGGTCACACAGAGTCAGACACGACTGAAGTGACTTAGCAGCAGTCAATGAAGAAGATGTTTTTCTGGAATTCTCTTGCTTTTTCTATGATCCCGCAGATGTTGGCAATTTGATCTCTGGTTCCTCTGCCTTTTGTAAGTCCAGCTTGAACATCTGGAAGTTCTCTGTTCAGGTACTGTTTGTTAAACCTAGCTTGGAGAATTTTGAGCATTACTTTGCTAGCATGTGAGATGAGTGCAATTGTACGGTAGTTTGAGCATTCTTTGGCATTGCCTTTCTTTGAGATTGAAATGAAAACTGACCTTTTCCAGTCCTGTAGCCACTGCTGAGTTTTCCATATTTACTGGCACATTAAATACAGCACTTTCACAGCATCATCTTTTAAGATTTGGAATAGCTCAGCTGGAATTCCATCACCTCCGTTAGCTTTGTTAGTAGTGATGCTAACAAAGTAGTGATGCTTCCTAAGACCCACTTGATTTTACACTTCAGGATGTCTAGCCTAGGTGAGTGATCACACCATCATGGTTATCTGGGTCATGAAGATCTTTTTTGTACAGTTCTTCTGTGTAGTCTTGCTACCTCTTCTTAATCTCTTCTGCTTCTGTTAGGTCCATAGCATTTCTGCCCTTTATTGTGTTCATCTTTGCATGAAATGTTCCCTTGGCATCTCTAATTTTCTTAAAGCGATCTCTAGTCTTTCCCATTTTTAAATCAGGTTGTTTTTTTGGATAGTGAGTTGTATAAGCTGTTTCTATATCTTTAAATATTAACCCCTTATTAATCATATCATTTGCAAATATTTTCTCCCATTCAGTAGGTTGTTTTTTCATTTTGTTGATGGTTTCCTTTGTTGTGCAAAAGCTTTAGGTTCCAGTTACTTGGTTTTGCTTTTGTTTTCTTTGCCTTAGGTGGCAGATCCAAAAAAAAAAAAAAATTACTGCTATGATTTATGTCAGAGTGTTCTGCACATGTTTTCTTCTGGTTTTATGGTTCCCAGTCTTACATTTAGGGCTTTAATCTATTTTGAGTTTATCTATTGTTTAAAATATTTACCTGGCTGCATCAGGTCTTAGCTGTGGCAAGCAGCATCTTCACTGTATCATTCAGGATCTTTCCTTGCAGGCAGGCAGGCAGTCTCAGTGGTTGCAGTGTCTGGGCTTAGTTTCTTTGTGGCATGTGGGACCTTAGTTCTCCTCCGACCAGGAACCAAACCCATGTCCTCTGCATTGCAAGGCAAATTCTTAACCACTGGGATACCAGGTAAGTCCTCTTTGAGTTTATTTTTGTATATGGTTTAAGAAGATGCTCTGATTTCAATTCTGAATGATATCTTGCTCAATAGAGAGTCCTAGATTATAGGGTTTTTTTCCTTTTCGGCTCTTTAACTATGTCGTGCCACTTCCCTTTTGACCTACAAAGTTTCTATAGAAAAATTAGCTGGTAGCCTTTTGAGTGGGTTTCTTTGTGTGTGAGTCTTTATTTTTCTCTTGCTGCCTTTAGAATTGTCTTTAACTTTTGCCATTTTAATTGTGACATATCTTGGTGTGGGTCTCTTTGGAATTCATCTTGTTGGAACTCTGTGATTCCTGAACCTGGATATCTGTTTCTTCAGGTTTGGGAAGTTTTTAGCCATAATTTCATCTTTTTTTTTTTTTAACCCCTTTTTATCTTCTCCTCCTGTGAATATTAGTGTGCTTGATCTTATCCCAGAGGTCGCTTATTCTCATCTTTTAAAAAATTATATTTTTGCTATTCTGGTTGAGTGATTTCCATTTTTCTACCTTCCAGACCACTTATGTGTTCTTCTGTATCACCTATATGCTGTTAATTCCTTCTAGTGTGTTTTCCATTTCAGTTATTTTACTCTTCAGTTCTAACTGGTTCTTTATATTTTCTAGTTGCTTGTTAACAGTTCTGCATTCATATATTCTTTTTCCTGATTCAGATAGCACTCATTACTAATGCTTTGAAAAAACAAATGCATTGAACTCTTTAGGTGATAAGTTATCCGTTTGTCTTTTTTTAAATTTTATGGGAATATAGTTGATTGACAATGTTGTGTTAGCTTCTAGTGTACAGTAAAGTGAATCAGTTATACATATTCACATACCCACCATTTTTTTTAAGATTCTTTTCCCATATAGATAGGCTATTAGAGTATTGAGTAGAGTTTCCTGTGCTATTGTGCTATTACAGCAGAGTTTTTTTCCCCTTATTCACTTGAAACAAATTCCTCGGTCTCTCACTTGCTTAAATTTCTCTGTCTCTATGAAATTAGGTGAAACAGTTACTCATTCTGGCCATAGGAGCATCCCTATGCAAACTCTGTGTGCCCAGTGGCTTTGATGGGAGAGCTGGGTTTGAAATGAGCACGGGTCATGTCTTTGCCCAGGGTGTGCTGTCAGCTGTCACCCTGGTGGAAGATGAGGCTGGACATGCCGGGGCCAGAGCCAGGGCCCACTTGAAGCCAGTGCTCCTCCTCTGCTCAGTGCCTGCCACCACCACCCTACTGGGGGTCGGAGCGGGTCCCAAGGTGCCAGAGCAGAAGCCCTGAAGCTCAGGTTCCCTCTAAGGGTGCCGTCTCCCCCATCCCAGTACTGACACCTTCACCCCAGAGAGGAGGAGTGCTGAAGCCAGAGGGGCAGGAGGAGGGGCTCATCGTGGGTGGGGGCACACGCAAGGGTAGTTGTGGGGCACCAGCTAGAGCTCTGGGCAGTTTCAATCTGCTTCCTTTCAGGACTGGGAACACGTGTACACCCGTGGCGGATTCATGTTGATGTATGGCCAAACCAATACAGTATTGTAAAATAAAATAAAGTAAAATTAAAAAAAAATCGGCTTCCTTTGCCTTGTTCCTAGGAGTAAGCGAGCACATGTGTGCTCTTCACCAGTGGGGTCTAGGTTTCTCACGTGCGTGTGTGTGCTCAGTTGCTTCAGCCATGTGTGGCTCTTTGTGGCCCCATGAACTGTAGCCTGCCAGGCTTCTCTGTGCGTGGGATTCTCCAGGCAAGAATATCGCAGTGGGTTGCCATGCCCTCCTTGAGGGGCTCTTTCCAACTCGGGGGTTTACCCAGGTCTCCTGCATTGCAGGTGGGTTCTTCACCACTGAGCCACCTGGGAAGCCCCTACTTAGTCTTCCTGTTAGTCTCAGCAATGGAGACTCCCAGTCCACCCTAAAGGAAATCAACCCTGAACACTCATTGGAAGGACTGATGCTGAAGCTGAAGTTCCAACACCTTGGCCACCCGATGCGAAGAGCCAACTCATTGGAAAAGACCCGATGCTGGGAAAGGTTGAGGGCAGGAGGAGAAGGGGGCAACAGAGGATGAGATGGTTGGATGGCATCACCAATTCAGTGGACATACATTTGAGCAGACTCCAGGAGATGATGAAGGATAGGGAAGCCTGGCATGCTGCAGTCCATGGCGTCACAAAGAGTCAAACGCGACTGAGCAACTGAACAATAGAGACTCCTGGTACCAGACCCCAGGGTTGGGGTGCCCCCATGTGTGCTCTGAACTGCTCATTCCTCAGGGAGAATTTCTGAGTCCATGTAACTCTCCTCCCTCTTCTGTGTCTCCACCCAGGAGTATGGGTCCTGACCTCATTGCTTCTGTTCCCTTCTAGCCAACACTGTGTGGATCTAGTCTACACCTTTGGTTGTAGAAGACTCTTTGCCAGTCTCCAGCTTGTTTTCAGTGAGGACTGCTCCACCTGTAGATGTGTGTTTGATGTATTCTTAGTGGGAGATGAGCTCAGGGTCCTTCTCTGCCATTTTCATCTCCTTCCAGGCACTTGCGCTTTGGTTATATTTTCATTTCATCTCCTTCCAGGCACTTGCGCTTTGGTTATATTTTCAAGTCCTAAAAAATCAGGTTATTTTTATATTGCCCTTGACAATCTTATTTTTCTTTTGGTCTGGATTTCCTGATAATCTATTTTTAATTTGAGGATAGTTGCTTTACCATCTTGTGTTGCCTGATGATATTTTGACACAGGGAAAGCAAGAACCACCTCCAGAGGTTTTAACCGCTTTCTGCCAGTGCCTCTTGCTTTCTGTTTCCTCTCTGGGCAGAGACCCTGCTGAGTTGATTCTGTTTTTCCCTGTCCCTGAAACGCATAGAAATGTCACATGAAAAGGTCGCTGTGAACAAAATGCAGCTTTTTGTTTTCCGGTCTCTGCTTTTCCGTTGGCCACTCTGGCTGGCTGTGTGGGCAGTGGGTGCCACCCACACTTCTGGTCCCCCAGATCCCCGGGCCCCCCTCCAGCCTTGCCCTCCATACCAAAACGTTCGGCCACTCCTGTTGAATGAACAAAATAACCATTACATCAACTTTAAGGTTTTCAAAACCCATTTAATGAGAAATTTCTTTTCCAATCAGAGATGGTGGTTGAAATGGATAAGAAGACCATTCTAGAGAGAAGACAGGCCAGACAGTGGAAGCGTGTTCTGCGGTGAGACGCCCGGCCACCTGTGGCAGCGCGTGCCTCCGCCTCACTTCTCGCCTCCCTTTGCCTTGCCCTTGTCTGCTTCCCCCTTCTTGGCATCTGGTTTTGCCTCGGGCTCCTTTGCTCTTCCTCCCTCCTTTTTTGGCCCTGCCTCCCCTGTTTTTTCTGCAGCCTTTGGCTTTTCAGGCTGCTTTGGTGGTGGAGGAATCAGCACATTCCTTTTGACCTTCTTGCCTTTGAAGTGTTTCTTTTGAAGACAAACGTCCACTAAAGCAAAAAGGGCGGCCACACCTATAAAGACCTGGGAAGCAAAAGAATCCTCGTTACTTGGGGGCTTTTCCTGCAAAATGTCAGAGTTCCTTCCTGGCTTCCATGATCAGTCGCTGCTGCTTAACCCCTTCCCTCGACCCCTCAAGCTGCCAGATCCCAGAGAGACTTCTGGTTTGCCCCCCTCCACCCCCCCACCTGCCACCCGCTGGGCTCAGCTTCCTCAGCTGAGCCCCATCCCTTCTGTCCCTCACCTCAGCGCCTTTTCTTTTTCTCTGCAGACCCGGCCTGGGTGGGGCCCTTTTGCTCTGGGGTCCGCAGGCTGCTTTGAAGAGGAAACCATTAGCCAGGTGGGCTCCCTGTACACCATCTTTATTTAAATGGCTTTTCCACGAGAAACACCAACTTTACTTTCAAACTTTGCTTGGATGGCAAAATTTTGTGAAAACAGGGTCTTTTCCTTCTGGGAAAATAACTGTTCTCCCCAAGTGCTGATTTCTGAGCAAATAAACAGCCCAATGTGCAAGACTCACCACAGCGGCAAGGTAGTTCGGTGGCACTGTTTGCCGACTTCTGATAGCAAAGACCGCGCCCCCCACAAGGAAACCACAGCAAAACAGGTCGTTGAGAAGATCCTGAAAGCATGGGAGAGATAAGTCAGCTCTCAACAGGGCTGAGGCCCCTTCAACACCGGCTGATCTAGCTTCCTCCAAGGGGAATGGTTTTAAAAATGGCTGAGCTTCTGCCAAAGGGAATGGTTTCCAAACTTCTGCCCCATCTAAAATGTGTGTTAGTTGCCCAGTGGTATCCGACTCTGAGACCCCATGGACTGTAGGCCACCAGGCTCTTCTGTCCATGGAATTTCCCAGGCAAGAGTACTCCAGTGGATTGCCATGCCCTTCTCCAGGGGATCTTCCCTGGAGACCAGGGATTGAACCAGGGATCGAACCCCATCCCCTGCATTGTAGACGGTCTCTTGCATTGCAGGC
This sequence comes from Oreotragus oreotragus, assembly GCA_006410675.1. Taxonomy (NCBI): domain Eukaryota; kingdom Metazoa; phylum Chordata; class Mammalia; order Artiodactyla; family Bovidae; genus Oreotragus; species Oreotragus oreotragus. Next base: position 14,704 of record SJYX01013520.1, on the reverse strand, counting down.
AGAGTCTTTACCACCTGAGCTACCAGGGTCAGATGATAGGAAGGTATATAGGAAGATGAATGTGTAGTGGGTTAGGGGGACGTGTCTGTAGTTAAACAGCTGGACTCTGAGTTGAGACACAAAGTCCAGGATGCTTAACTGCCATTATGGGCTGCCTTGGCTACTATCCTGTGAAGTCACACATTTGGTGGCTATGCTTTTAGCTATGCTTTTCCCCACTTCCAATGCTCACTTAAATAAATTTGCAACACACAACGTCTTTCTACCCTTGGGGCCAGTGCCTCTTTCTGAATCCCAGGGTGGGCTGCGTTGCTCACAGGAGGTTCTGTTGGACTCTGGTCCTTCAGCTAGAAGCCTGGCAGCGACGTCTTCACCCTCTGCCCACTCCTCCCCTGAGCCTTTGTAAGGCCAGATCACTTCCTCATCATCCACCCTCTTTCCCATCCCTTGTGGCTGCAGTCCTGCCCTTGCTCCATACCTGTTTTCGTGACCCTATACTGACAAGGTCCAGATGTTCCCAGATTGAGCAAAAGGGCTGCCTCCTATGCTGTCTTCCCCTCAGTTACCACCCACTGTGGCTCCCTGGCACTGCCAGACTCAACTCAGAGTTGGCCAAACCAGGGCCACAGCAAGTCGGCTTTCTCCCCCATCACTCCTGAGGCCCAGAGCTTGTGTGTCCTTTTAACCCTGTGGGCAGTGGCTGACCCTGCAGAGTTGGGCAGTGCCATCTTTCCCTTGATTTTTCTGATGCCATTTTCTGTGGGTTGTCCTTCCCTGGCCACCTTGTCTCAGGCCTTTTCTTTTCCTCTTCAGTGTTCTGGATTTTAATACATTTCAAACATACAGAAAATTATAGAACAGCCCAACCCTGCTCCCACCTTCACCAGCCATGAACCACTGAGATTAAACAGATGTTAATGTCTTGCAGTATTTGCCTCACGGCCCTCAAAACAAAAAGAAAAAAAACAAACCCTAAACAAAAAAGCTTCAAGGGATGACCCAGTCTCACCATTCCATACCTCTCCCTGCCTTTTGTATGACTTCCAAGTCTATGGGTAGTCTTCCCAGACGTACAGCAGTATTTTCCTCTCTATTCAGTTCAGCGGCTCAGTCATGTCCGACTCCTTGCAACCCCATGGACTGCAGCACGCCAGGCCTCCCTGTCCATCACCAACTCATGGGGCTTACCCAAACTCATATCCATTGAGTCGGTGATGCCATCCAGCCGTCTCATCCCCTGTTGCCCCCTTCTCTTACCCCCAATCCCTCCCAGCATCAGGGTCTTTTCAAATGAGTCAGCTCTTCACATCAGGTGGCCAAAGTATTGGAGTTTCAGCTTCAGCATCAGTCCTTCCAATGAACACCCAGGACTGATCTCCTTTAGGATGGACTGATTGGATCTCCTTGCAGTCCAACGGACTCTCAAGAGTCTTCTCCAACACCACAGTTCAAAAGCATACATTCTTCGGTGCTCAGCTTTCTTTATAGTCCAACTCTCACATCCATATGTGACTACTGGAAAAACCATAGCCTTGACTAGACGGACCTTTGTTGGCAAAGTAATGTCTTTGCTTTTTAATATGCCATCTAGGTTGGTCATAACTTTCCTTCCAAGGAGTAAGCGTTTTTTAATTTCTTGGCTTCAATCACCATCTGCAGTGATTTTGGAGCTCAAAAAAATAAAGTCAGCCACTGTTTCCTCTGTTTCCCCATCTAGTTGCCATGAAGTGATGGACTGATGCCATTAGTTTTCTGAATGTTGAGCTTTAAGCCAACTTTTTCACTCTCCTCTTTCACTTTCATCAAGAGGCTCTTTAGTTCTTCACTTTCTGCCATAAGGGTGGTATCATCTGCGTATCTGAGCTTATTGATATTTCTCCCGGCAGTCTTGATTCCAGCTTGTGCTTCTTCCAGCCCAGCGTTTCTCATGATGTACTCTGCATATAAGTTAAATAAGCAGGGTGACGATATACAGCCTTGACGTACTCCTTTCCCTATTTGGAACCAGTCTGTTTTTCCATGTCCAGTTGCTTCCTGACCTGCATACAGATTTCTCAGGAGGCAGGTCAGGTGGTCTCATATTCCAATCTCTTGAAGAATTTTCCACAGTTTGTTGTGATCCACACAGTCAAAGGCTTTGGCATAGTCAATAAAGCAGAAATAGATGTTTTTCTGGA
>SJYX01013520.1:0-10219 GCA_006410675.1 Oreotragus oreotragus | reverse complement strand
TCTGTACAGTTCTTCTGTGTATTCTTGCCACCTCTTCTTAATATCTTCTGCTTCTGTTAGGTCCATACCATTTCTGTCCTTTATTGAGCCCATTTTGCATGAAATGTTCCCTTGGTATCTCTAATTTTCTTGAAAAGACCTCTAGTCTTTCCCATTCTGTTGTTTTCCTATATTTCTTTGCACTGATCACTGAAGAAGGCTTTCTTATCTCTCCTTGCTATTCTTTGGAACTCTGCATTCAAATGGGTATATCTTTCCTTTTCTCCTTTGTTTTTCACCTCTCTTCTTTTCACAGCTATTTGTAAGGCCTCCTCAGACAACCATTTTGCTTTTTTGCATTTCTTTTTCTTGGGGATGGTCTTGATCCCTTGTCTCCTGTACAGTGTCACCAACCTCTGTCCAGAGTTCATCACTCTATCAGATCTAGTCCCTTAAATCTATTTCCCACTGCCACTGTATAATTGTAAGGGATTTGAATAGGTCATACCTGAATGGTCTAGTGGTTTTCCCTGCTTTTTTCAATGTAAGTCTGAATTTGGCAATAAGGAGTTCATGATCTGAGCCACAGTCAGCTCCCAGTCTTGTTTTTCCTGATTACATAGAGCTTCTCCATCTTTGGCTGCAAAAAATATAATCAATCTGATTTTGGTGTTGACCATCTGGCGCAGTCCATGTGTAGAGTCTTCTCTCATGTTGTTGGAAGAGGGTGTTTGCTATGACCAGTACGTTCTCTTGGCAAAACTCTATTACTTTTGCCCTGCTCATTCTGTACTCCAAGGCTAAATTTGCCTGTTACTCCAGGTGTTTCCTGACTTCCTACTTTTGTATTCCAGTTCCCTATAATGAAAAGGATATCTTTTTTGGGTGTTAGTTATAAAAGGTCTTGTAGGTCTTCATATAACCATTCAACTTCAGCTTCTTCAGCATTACTGGTCAGGCATAGACCTGGATTACCATGATATTATATATTCATAAAAAATATATAGTATTTTGTGTTTCAACTTACAATTAAAGATGTATCTTATAGCATGTGCTTTTTAAACTTAACAATTTTTGAGATTTACCCATCTTGAGAAATAGATGAGATTGAGATGACTGAGACTGAAAACTAATGGTTTCATTAGTTTTAGCTGATGTATGAATAAACCAAACTAGAGACATTAGGGTACTTCTGCCTTTCAGGAAATTATTATTGCCAAATGTGCCTGCAGTGAACACTTTTATCTGTGCCTCTGATGAACAGTTTTTCCTTGTTGAGGTGCTGTCAAGCTTTTCTCTAAAGGCCCTGTGTCAGTGTTCACTTATGCCCACAAATGTATAGGGGTTCCTGTTTCCCATGTCCTTGCCAAAGCCTAGGATTACCAGTCTTATTTTCTTTGCCCATCTGATGAATTGAAATGGTACCTCGTTTTTACCTTTCAGATCGCTGGTTACTAATGAAGCATTTTTAAAAACTTGTTTTAGACATGGGGGTTTCCTGTCTATTCATATCCCTTGCCCCACTTTTCTATGGGCCTATTTTTAAAATGTTATGATGTCTTCTTTTGTGAAAGTTTTAATTTTAATGATATACATGGTTTTTCTCTTTTTCTCATGGTCCCAAGTGCGTGCGTGTTCAGTCGTGTTGTGTCCAACTCTTTGTGATCCCGTGGACTGTAGCCTGCCAGGCTCCTCTATCCATGGGATTTCCCAGGCAAGAATGAACATTTATTAAATACTCCATTCAGCTGTGGTATGCCACCTGTGTCATATGCCAAGTTGTCATATGTATATAGGTCTATTTCTGGGTTCTCTCTCTTTTTAAATACCTGTATTAGTCTGCTCATGTTGCCATATAACAAAATGCCACAGACTGGGTGGCTTAAGCATCAGACATTTATTTTCCTACAGTTCCAGAGGCTAGAAGTCTATGATCAAAGTGCTAGCAAAATCAGTTTCTGGTGAGGATTCTTCCTGGTTTGCAGATGGCTGCCTTCTCACCATTTTCTCAGATGGCCTTTCTGTGGTGGGCAAGGTAGGGGTGGAGAGGAAGTGGGGAGAGGACAGGGGAGAGGAAGGGAAAGAGGACAAGGTCTTGGTTATCTTTTCTTATAGGAACGCTAATCCTGTCAGATCAGGACTCCATGCTTAGGATCTCATTTAACCTATTTTTTAAAAATAGTTTTATACTTTGCCAACAAAAGTCCGTCTAGTCAAGGCTATGGTTTTCCCAGTGGTCATGTATGGATGTGAGAGTTGGACTGTGAAGAAATCTGAGCACTGAAGAATTGATGCTTTTGAAGTGTGGTGTTGGAGAAGACTCTTGAGAGTCCCTTGGACTGCAAGGAGATCCAACCAGTCCATCCTAAAGGAGATCAGTCCTGGGTGTTCATTGGAAGGACTGATGTTGAAGCTGAAACTCCAGTACTTTGGCCACCTCATGTGAAGAGTTGACTCATTGGAAAAGACCCTGATGCTGGGAGGGATTGGGGGCAGGAGGAGAAGAGGAAGACAGAGGATGAGATGGCTGGATGGCATCAGCGACGCAATGGACATGGGTTTGGGTAGACTGCAGGAGTTGGTGATGGACAGGGAGGCCTGGTGTGCTGCGATTCGTGGGGTTGCAAAGAGTCGGACACGGCTGAGTGGCTGAACTGACTGACATTTATTTTTGGCTCTGCTGAGTCTTCAGTGCTGCATTCTCTAGCTGCACTGAGTGGGGGCTCTCTAGTTGCGGCGCGTGGGCCTTCATTTGATGGCTTCTCTTGCTGTGGAGCTCTAGGGCACATGGGCTTCAGCAGTTGCAGCACATGGACTCAGCAGCTGTGGCTCGTGGGCTCTAGAGCACAGGATCAACAGTTGCTGTGCACAGGTTTATTTGCTCTGCAGCATATGGGATCGTCCCAGACCAGGGATCAAACCTGGGTCTCCTGTATTGGCAGGCAGATTCTTTACCACTGAGCCACCAGGGAAGCCCCTCATTTAATCTTAATTACCACTCTGAAGGCCCCATCTGCAAGTATAGGCACACTGGGGATTAGGATTTCAGCATTAGAATTTTGGGGGTACATATACATTCAGTCCATTACAATTTGGTTAGTCTTTTTGTCAACCCCTGAGCTAGTATCAAAGCTTTACTCCAATATCTCCTTGGGTGGGTCCATCCTTGTAATTCTCTTTATTTTTCCATGAGAATTTTAGAATCATCTTGCAAAGTTCCACAAACAACCTCTGTTATGTTGAAATTTCATTTAATGTGGACACTGCTTTGGAATGAAATTGACATTTTTATGATAGTAACTCTTCACATCTGTGACTGTGGTATATTTCTTCTCTCACTGAGATTTTTTTTTGTTATGTCCAGTAACAAAATGTTGTTATCTCCACATGAAGTTTTACAGTCTTTGAACAGGTTTATTCTCAGACAACCATAGTTTCTGTTACTGCTTTAAATGGTGTCTTTGAAAAGGCACATTTTCTCATTATTTGTTGCTGGTATTCAGGAACACTATTTGTTTCTGATTACCTTGTGGAACTCAATCAGTCCTAGTAATTTGAGTCTCTTGGATTTTCAGTGTAGAGAATCACATTATCAGTGAGTAATGCTGGTTTTTTTCTCCTTCCCAATCCATATGCCATTTGTTCTTCTTGTCATATTGTACTAAGATCTTCACCACAGTGTTGAATAGAAGTGGGGATAGTAGGCATCTCTAAGGAAATGCTTCTAATGTTTTACCGTGAAACACAATGTTCATTTTAGGCTTGAGTAGCTATTTATTATTAAATTCAGGAAGTTTCCCTTTTTCCTGGTTTGTTAAGAGGCTTTCAAAAAGTAGTGTTGGATATTACTAAATAATTTTTCTGCAGCTTATGAGATGAGTAAATGGTTTTCTCCTTTAAACAAAAGATGGTGAATTATGTTCACAGAACTTTGAGATGAAACCACCTTTATATTCCTGGCAGATGCCCTGCTTGGCCATGATGTCATGGTGCACCACTTGCTTATGTATTGCTTGATTTAGTTTGCTAGTGTTTTATTGAGAATTCTTATTGCTATACTCAAATAATATATGTCTATAGTTTACCTTCTTTATCATGTCTGGTTTTAAGATCAAAGCCTTACCAGATGGTACGATATATTACAAACCTCCCCCCTCCATTTTTTAAAGAGAAAAAAGGGACAGACCAGTGGAACTGAATATGAAGTCTAGAAATTAACTGCATATGGGATTAAAAAATTTTGTTTTTGGCTGCATGTGACATACAGGATCTTAGTTCTCTGACAAGATCAAAACCATGCCCCCTGCAGTGGAAGCATGGATTCTTACCACTGGACCACCAAAGAAGTCTCTCATATGGGATTTTAGCATTTAACAAAAATGCCATTTCAAATCAGCAGGGGGGAAGGTTGTACTGTTTAGTAAATGAATAAACTGAGTGACAGGGTGAAATTGTCGGAAAGCCATCAGGATACCAAGCTGGAGCCATGGTTCACACCATCTACCAAATGATTCCAAATGTAAGAAATGAAATGAGCCCCAGATGAAAACATGGGTGAATTGCTTTATAACCTATTTTTCTATTTCTTTTTGAGTCAATTTTTGTACACTGTGGTGACCCAAGGACTAAAGAGCATCTGCTTGGTTTTATCTAAAACCAAGGAGGCACCCCACCCCAGTACTCTTGCCTGGAAAATCCAGTGGACGGAGTAGCCTGGTGGGCTGCAGTCCATGGGGTCGCTAACAGTCGGACAGACTGAGCGATTTCACTTTCACTTTTCTCTTTCATGCATTGGAGAAGGAAATGGCAACCCACTCCAGTATTCTTGCCTGGAGAATCCCAGGGACGGGGGAGCCTGGTGGGCTGCCGTCTATGGGGTCACACAGAGTCGGACACGACTGAAGTGACTTAGCAGCAGCAGCAAGAAGGGTCTTGGAATGCAGGAACGGAAAAACCTGACCCTTATCGTCCTTCCCTCCCTCATGTTGTAACTATTAACGGATTTCAGGTCCTCCTGAGCAGTATAACCTGTCTCCCCTCCTACCCCACATATGGAGAAGGTATTTGCCTTACTCTTACTCCACCAGTATACATGCCTCATCCAATCAGCAAATGATCTGCAAGACCCCTATCCCACTCCTTGTACCCTGGGTATAAAAGTGGACTAAGGGTTCCTTTTCAATGTCGGTTCTCCCTTGAGCTGGTCCACTGTTCTAACAGCATCTCCCACTCTAATAAATTGTTTTAATCTTTTATTTATTTTTAAATATATATTTATTTATTTAAATTAGAGGCTAATTACTTTACAGTATTGTATTGGTTTTGCCATACATCAACATGAAACCTCCATGGGTGTACACGTGATCCCCATCCTGAACCCCCTCCTCCTGCCTCCCTCTCCATTCCCTCTTATTCTGTCTCATGTCTGGAAATTCTTTTCCAACCCGCACATGAACCACAACATACATCATATATTTTTCTGAGAAATTAACTCTATATTCCAATTTATTGGCATAAAGGTTCATATTTTCCCTATGATCTATAAAACTTGTTCTTTATACTAATATTTTTCTTTGTCCTCCTTTTTTCTTGAGGTTTATGGTTTATCTCCTTTATTAGTCTTTTCAAAGAATTAGATTTTATTAGTCCTCACTATGGACCTTTGTTTCCTATTTCATTAACTTTAGCTCTTCGACACTGCCTTCATAATTCTTTTTTGGTTCGTCTTATTTTGTCACCTTCTTGATATAGATATGTGAATTGTTAATTTTCATTGTTCTTTTCTCAGTATATAGACTTGAATTTTGATTGCTTAACTGCATTCTACAGATAGTATTTGCTAATACTACGTGTAAGTAAATCCCTATGTGTTTGGGGAGAACCATTAAATTTCCCCCAAATACATAAAGATTTAAATTTTACTGGTTTATTTCTAATTATATTGCATTGAAGTTAGAGAATGTGGTCTGTATCATATCAGTTTCTTGTTATTTATTTTTGCCTTGTGGTGTCATTGAGGATAACTTGTGATTGTTCCAAGTACACTTGAAAAGAATGTATAGCCTGTTAGTCTGGGGTGTAGGGTTCTATATGTCCTATTGATATATACGGCAGTGGATCAAGCTATCAATTACTGAAGGAGACATGTTAAAATCTCCCACTATGGTTATAATTGTTCATTTTTGTCTTTTATATGTAGGGAGCTATATTGTTAGGTATATGGGCTTTCCCAGTGGCTCACTGCTAAAGACAGAAGACAATGTCTCAATGCAGAAGACAATGCAAAAGACGGTGTGGGTTTGATCCCTGGGTTGGAAAGATCCCTTGCAGGAAGAAATGGCAACCTCCTCCAATATTCTTGCCAGAAAAATCCCATGGACAGAGGAGTCTGGCAGGCTTACAGTCCATAGCGTTGCAGAGTCGGATATGACTGAGTGAGCACACAGGCACTGCTAGGTACATACGAGTTCAGAATTGCTATATGTAGTGATCCTCTTTACATACTTAGTTTTTAAAACATAAAATTTGTTTAATACGATGGTAAAGTTACGTTAGCTTTTTTTTTTAGTTAGTATTTTCCTCTAATTTTTTTCTATCTCTTACAACCTTTCTCCACATGCCTTGTACATTGTTGGATTTTAAAAAATCTATTCTTAGAGTCCTTTCTTTTTTAAATGAATGATATAGTCCATTTATATTCGCCATCATTTTTGATATATTTGGATGCATGTCCACCATTATATTTTTTCTATTTAACATATAATACACATTCCAAAATCACTGCAGATGGTAATTGAAGCCATCAAATTAAAAGACGCTTACTCCTTGGAAGGAAAGTTATGACCAACCTAGATAGCATATTAAAAAGCAGAGACATTACTTTGCCAACAAAGGTCCGTTTAGTAAAGGCTATGGTTTTTCAAGTAGTCATGTATGGATGTGAGAGTTGGACTGTGAAGAAAGCTGAGCACCAAAGAATTGATGCTTTTGAACTGTGGTGTTGGAGAAGACTCTTGAGAGTCCCTTGGACTGCAAGGAGATCCAACCAGTCCATCCTAAAGGAGATCAGTCCTGGGTGTTCATTGGAAGGACTGATGTTGAAGCTGAAACTCCAGTACTTTGGCCACCTCATGCAAAGAGTTGACTCATTGGATAAGACCCTGATGCTGGGAAGGATTGGGGGCAGGAGGAGAAGGGGATGACAGAGGATGAGATGGCTGGATGGCATCACTGACTCGATGGACATGAGTTTGGGTAAACTCCGGGAGATGGTGACGGACAGGGAGGCCTGACGTGCTGCGGTTCATGGGGTCGCAAAGAGTTGGACACGACTTAGCGACTGAACTGAACACATTCCTTTTTATTTTCCCCTTTTTACCTTCTATTGAGTCATTTCCCTTGATTCTCTTTTCACCCTTTCTTTTCAACAGGTTGGAGGTTATATATCCTGGAATTCTGCAGCTTCCCTGGTGGCTCAAACGGTAAAGAATCTGACCTGCAATGTAGGAGACCCAGGTTCTCTCCCTGAGTCACGGAAAACCCCCTGGAGAAGGGAATGGCTATGCACTCCAGTATTCTTGCCTGGGAAATCCCATGGACAGAGGAACCTGGAAGGCTACAGTCCATGGGGTTGCAAAGAGTCGGACACTACTGAAGCGACTTAACACACACATACACACATATCCTGGAATTCTATTCTTTAGCAAAACAATATTATGTTTTAGTATATTAATGTTAATATTATTACCCATCTACCGCTCCTCCCAATAAAGGACTTTCATTTATCGTACGCCACCGCTGTGGACTTGCATGCTATGGTGTTGGTGGTACTCTGGTTCCACCTTGGTTTAGTGTTCTCTCCGATAAGGCTATTAGTCAGTTTTTCAAAACCAAGCAACCTTGGTCAACATGCTTAAAGTCAATCCACAAGCTTACTAGGCCCTTTGTTTACTGTTCCTGTTTTACATTGCAAACATTTCTTTGGGGTGTAGTTTCATTCTTCCTGAGGTCTTTTACTAGTTCCTTCAGTGAGGGTCAATGAAAGGGAAACATTTTTTCCTCATTCTAATTCTGTCTTTTACTCTTTCCACCTCCGTCTCTTAAAGAAATTATTCCAACGTTTATTGGCCACTGTTGTTGCTGTTGAAAAATAGGAAGTTAGTCTAACAGTTTGAGCTTTCTTTTTTAAGGTAAATTCTCTTTTCTGTTGGTTTGATTTTTGTTTTCCTTTGCCTCTGATGGTCAGCTGTGCCTCTATGACATGTCTAGGTATGGCTTTATTTTTATTTATTCTTCTTGGTCCCTCTTTGAGAATTCATCAGTTCAGTTCAGTTCAGTTCAGTCGCTCAGTCGTGTCTGACTCTTTGCGACCCCGTGAATCTCAGCACGCCAGGCCTCCCTGTTCATCACCATCTCCCGGAGTTCACTCAGACTCNGGTATGGCTTTATTTTTATTTATTCTTCTTGGTCCCTCTTTGAGAATTCATCAGTTCAGTTCAGTTCAGTTCAGTCGCTCAGTCGTGTCTGACTCTTTGCGACCCCGTGAATCTCAGCACGCCAGGCCTCCCTGTTCATCACCATCTCCCGGAGTTCACTCAGACTCACGTCCATCGAGTCCATGTCTCTCATTAAATCTAATATTTTTTTTGGTTACTCTTTTCATAGAGTATCTTTTTCCATTTTCACTTTCAACCTATTTGTATCTTTGGATTTAAAGGAATTCTCCTGTGATCCTCATATAGTAGAATTATGTGTGTTTTTTTAAAATATAATCTATTCTGATAATCTTTACTTTTTAATTGAAGAGTTTAATATATGAACACTTAAAGTAATTCAGTTCAATTCAGTCACTCAGTCGTGTCCGACTCTTTGTGACCCCATGAATCGCAGCATGCCAGGCCTCCCTGTCCCTCACCAGCTCCCGGAGTTCACCCAAACTCGTATGCATCAAATCAGTGATGCCATCCAGCCATCTCATCCTCTGTTGTCATCCCCTTCTCCTCCTGCCCCCAGTCCTTCCCAGCATCAGGGTCTTTTCCAATGAGTCAGCTCTTCGCATGAGGTGGCCAAAGTATTGGGAGTTTCAGCTTCAGCATCAGTCCTTCCAATGAACACCCAGGACTGGTCTCCTTTAGGATGGACTGGTTGGATCTCCTTGCAATCCAAGGGACTCTCAAGAATTACTGATGACTTATTTCTGTAATTTTGCTATTTATTTTCTGTATTTCCTATTTCTTTGTTCCTCAATGTCTCCATTAGTGCTTTCTCTTGTATTTAATTTTTTGAAATGTGCCAATTTTATTCTCTTATTTCCTTTCTGTCTATATATTTTAGTTAATTCCTTAGTGGTCACTTTGAAATTATTATTGGTATCTTAAATTTATAATAATCTCATTTGCATTGATACCAACTGAGCTTCAGGAGTACACAAAAACTCATTATTATTGTCACAAATTGTATCTTTATACATTGTGGTCCATTAACATAGATTTAAATGGTTTTATGCATTTGTCTTTCAAATCATATCAGAAAAGAAAGAAGAGTTACAAACCCAAAATACAAGAATACTGGCTTTTATATTTACCTATGTAGTTACCTTTACTGGTGTTATTTTATGGCTTCAAATTATTGTCTAGTGTCCTTTCATTTTAGCCTGAGGCATTTCTTGTAGAGCAGGTATATCAGCAACAAGTTCCATCAGGTTTTGTTTACATGGGAATACCATCATTTCTCCTTCGTTTTTATTTACTTGTTTGTAAAGGTTCTCCTTCATTTCTGAATGGTAATTTTTGAAGGGCAACTTCAAATTTGAAGGTTACTATATTCATTTCTTGAAGTTGCGAAAACAGAGTACTACTACCTGCATGGCTTAGAACAACATAAATTTAGTGTTTCAGCTGTGGAGGTCAGAAGTCTGAAACAGAGGTGTATGCAGGGCCCTGCTTCCTCTGAAGACACTGGAGTAACTATCGGTTTGGGCTTCTCTTCCAGCTTCCTGTAGCTTGAGGCATTCCTTTTCCTGTCTTGTCTTCCTGTCTTCTTCCCGTGTCTTTTCACATTGTCTTCTTTCTGTTTATATGTGTATCTGTGTCCAAGTTCCTCCCTTTTACAAAGACACTAGTCATGTTGGATTAGGGTCCACTCTGATAACCTCATCTTTATCTGATCATCAGAAAGGACCTTATTTCCAAACAAGGTCACGATCACAGGAACTAGGAGTTAAGACATCACCATACTTGGG
>SJYX01013519.1:0-22000 GCA_006410675.1 Oreotragus oreotragus | reverse complement strand
TGGTGGGCTGCCGTCTATGGGGTCACACAGAGTCGGACACGACTGAAGTGACTTAGCAGCAGCATATATCACCTGTTCAAACTGTTAAATTTTTAGTTTGGCTTGCTTTAGCATGGTGATTTCTTACTGAGGTAACCAGTGGTATTTTCCCTGAACAATCTTCCAATACTAGAATATATCATTAATCCCTTACCATGGTCTGAAAGAGTTCATAGGATTTGACCTCTCATTACCTTTCCCATCTAATTTCCTGGCATTCTTCCCCTTATTCAATATGCTGTAGTCACATTGGCTTTTTCTGTTGTTGTTCCTTGAATAAGCCAAACTGTTCCTCACTGCAGGTTTTTGTACTCACTGTTCCCTTTGCCTGGAATACTTTCCCTTAGATATTTATATGGCTCGTTTCCTTACTTCATTCAGGATTCTGTTCAAATGTCACCAATTCAGCAAGGCCTTTCTTGACCATCTTATCTAAAATAGTACACCAAACACCCCCTTTTTACCTTGCTTTGTTTATCTTCATAGCACCAGTAGCTNTCACTGCAGGTTTTTGTACTCACTGTTCCCTTTGCCTGGAATACTTTCCCTTAGATATTTATATGGCTCGTTTCCTTACTTCATTCAGGATTCTGTTCAAATGTCACCAATTCAGCAAGGCCTTTCTTGACCATCTTATCTAAAATAGTACACCAAACACCCCCTTTTTACCTTGCTTTGTTTATCTTCATAGCACCAGTAGCTCCCTGGCATTATATTATTTTTGTTTATTATCTTTCTACACATACATACACACCCTCTTTTTGTCTTGCTTTGTTCATTTCATAGCACCAGTAGCTCCCTGGCATTTTATTATTTTGGTTTATTTATCTTTCTACACACACACACACACACACACTCCATAAATAAAGGCAGGGTCTTTGTTTTTATTTACTGGATCTCCAGTGCCTGGAATGATGCCTAGAACACGGTAAATGCTCAGTATATGTTGGGTGAATGAATGATAGCTTTCAGGAGAGAGTTTTCCTCTTTCAGTCTCAGTATTTCACACCTTTTCAGGCATTAGCATAACATGAATTCAGAGAAAATCTTTACTTTCTTGACTAGCTTCTTTGTGTACACCACAAGTGTGATTATTGAATGGCCATTTCTCTTCACACTACTCAAACTCTCATAAGATTAAATCACCCATAATTCCTGATTATCAGTAATCATTTTTTATAATTATTCCTGATAACCCAGCAATCATTTGATACTCATGTGTAATCTGAAAAACAGTATGAAAATAAGCCTTTTACAGTTTTCAGATGCACTAATTAACAACAGCCCATTGTATAGACCTTTTTCTGATTTTACCCTTTTTCTCTCCAGCATTTCTTACACTGAGGCAGTGGAGATCTTAAAGCAGGCATCCCAGAACTTCACCTTCACTCCAGAGGTAGGATATATATATATGAAAATTTCTTTCTCATATTTATCTGATTTCATTAAGAGTCCTTTAAAATAACTTTATTTCTCTTATTAGCAATATGCAGTATTTCATTCATGTACGTTGGGTTTTTTTGATATTTGCCCAACCTTGTTGACATATATAGACTGAAAAATTATTTTGAAGTGGAATCATATCATTTGGATTAGCAGTGACAAAAGCAGTTATAGAGAAGTTTCCCAAGTTTAAAGATGAAATTCTTTAGAAATATCATAGAATATAGAATAGAATATCAGTGTGGCAATCAACTAGTTCAGTGTTTCTCAAAGTATTTTCTGAATGATGTTATTAGTTGATAGACAAAAGAGGTTATGTGATCAAATAAGTCTAGGCAACACATTAAACAGGTTTCTTTTTCCTTTGAACTTTATAGAGGCTTCTAATTTGTGATCCACTTTGAAGAACACTTGAGTTTTATTTTTGCTTTTTCCCAGAACTCCTTTATTTTATTGGCAAGGATATCGGTCTGGAAAGACAGCATGATCTAGTGACCATGCACAGGATGTTAGAGGCAAGTCTCCTCATTTCTCTGCCAGTGCTTCTTTCCTGTAACTAAGATACTGCCAGACAAGTGGGAATAATAAGATAATGTTAAGAATATAATACCTTTGTCTTGAAACTACTGCTTATACCAGTTCTATTCCCAGTTAGATAGTCTCTTAAGTTAGATGTTAGATGTTAGGTTAGATTTTCTCTTAAGTTATGAGTGTCCTGTGCTTATTATATTTATAATCAATTGATTTATTTGTATAATTCGTTAATATTTGTCTTCTACCCTAGAAGCTTCATGAAGTTAGGGGTTTTGTTTTCCTTACCACTATTTCCAGTACCTAGATGGTACTTGGGATTTAATAGGCACATTAGTGTTTGCTGAATAAATAGATGAACAGTGTTATTAAATATTCATCAAAGAGCACCTAATACATTAGTTGACTCTTAAAAAAAAAATTCACTGGGAGAAGCCAGCTAGCCAAAGAGAGACTCAGTATTAGGAACATTATCTCTCATCATTTAATTTCCTGAAACTTAGGAACAGTAACTGTAGAAGAAGCTCTGGCCAATATTAATAAAAATTATGAATCTGAATCAGCTTTTATGCACTGTGGAAAGCATACTGTGTCTTCCTATTTGTCTGCTAAATGCTGCTCCCTCAGATGGGGTACAGAAAGCACAGTGCTTATCTACTCGTTCCAGCTTTCATCTTTCCAGGCTTTTGAACGTTCTGGTCACACATCTCTCTCTAGTTTCTCTATCTGTGTAACCTCACCAGACGGTTCCACACATCCCTGATCCTCAGGGAAAAGAAGCCCTTGGCACTGATACAGGTTATTTTTAGGTCCTGCATTATATATTTCAGCTCTGTCTTCTCCTTTGGTAGTTTCTTTTTTCTCATTACAGTGGGGTGCTGATCTACACACTGAACATGAAAAATACCTGGTGAAGCACTGTGGCGACATACCAGTCTTTGTCATTAATTATCCATTAGCACTCAAGCCGTTCTACATGAGGGATAATGAAGATGGCCCTCAGCACACAGTAAGTAAACACACTAAATAAATCGGGGTTAGTCATCTCAGAGTCTGAGGTTTTCCCCTTGATTTAATTTAATTTATCCTTTGGCATATTTTCTTAAATTATATCATTCACTCTTTATCTCTCTTAAAATGATAACGTTTCTCACAGGCTCCTCTAAAAATGTGTTTCCAGAAAAGATCCCAGTGTTCTTAAGCACACTGCCTCATTTCTGTCGTAGGGTGTCCTTCTCAGTTAAGCAGATGCAAATGTAGGTGCGTTTTGTTTTGTATTTTTAAATTACTGAGCGCCCTAGAGCAGTGTATAGCAATATGCCCAGTCTCCTATCAAATTAAATACTGATTAGGAGACCACATGCGGTAGGGGGAGACGATGGTAGTGGCATTATCAGACAAAGGAAGAGCTGGCTTGGTGTAGCAGGCAGCTTAGAGCACTTTGACTGTCAAATAGAAGTAGTGAGGGGAAGGCTGTGGAGGGGTCGGAGAGGTCTGGGCGCATTCTCCTCTTGGTTGGTCCTCTTCTGACCGGCTCTTTTCTCTGCCTGTCTTGTCTCTGTCTGTCCTCTTTAGCTCTTCTTGTCCTTTCTTCTTTTCCCTCAACTACAGTTGGCTTTTATATTTCTGGGATTTTCCTTTTTTTCTCTTTTTTTGTCTCTCCTCTCCTTCACAAAATTGGCAGTAACATAAAATAAGAATATTTTTTACTCTTTAAATATGTATTCAATAGTTTTTAATATCATTAATTATAAAAATCTATGAGACAAATATGTTTATCTCAGAAAAGGCCCTAAATGTAAACTTTGCTGACTTGTACTTTTCACTTGTTTTTAGATAAATACCAGTAGGAAAATGTAGATCAGGACCCCCTGATAAATAAAGTTACCTCATCTTAGGTATACAAGGTTATCTGTTTGAATGTCTCTCCTGTCTTTGCTCATATTACAGCATTCCTAAAACAGTAGGCGCCACCAGTTAGTATGAAGCACATACTATCATGTTATATCTTAAGTCACAAATCACAAAACAACCTTGCCAAGAAACTCGATGTTTTTCCAGTTTTACATATAGAAAAGTGAAGTGCAAAAAGACCAGTTGCATTTCTCGGCTCCGTGGATAGAAAGTGATAAGAGTTCTTACTCAAACCTGATTCCCTCTGGCTCTGAAGCCTGTGTTCTTCTCCAGTTTATCACACTACCTCAGAAGTCACAAATATAAAATTACACATTAGCCACTGATTTTACACATCCCTACCTTTCACCAGCATTATCCAAGTGCAGTAAGCAACACAGTTGATTTATGACACTTATTTTCCCTCCTCCCTACCAAGCCTCTGGTATAATCAGTTATGAGAAATGAATAGGCCCACAGGTTGGCAGCAAAAAAAGGGAGCGTGACTAGGGAGTGGATTATCCAGTTGCAGGTTGTCTGTTTGGTGTTGAGCTTACATCACAAAACACGGGAATTTGTCTGTAGCTCTTGCCTTTTTTTATCACTCCACCCTATCCTGCTTCCACCTCTCTCCCCCAGCACACACACACACTGTGTATTCCTCTCATGATTTCCCTCAGTAGAGCACTTTTCAATCATTCAGTTTTGCACTTAAAAATACTCTGCTTAAGGTTTTCCTGCTCTGTGACGGCTTTCCTAGCCCCAGTCACCCTGAGCCTGCCTTTTCTGGATTTCTATGGCATTTAAAGGATCAGTAAAACTAATTAGTGGCATTGTGTCTATTTTTTGTAGTCTCAATATAAATTTTCCTTTCTCAAATTAAAGTCTTCTTCAGGATGGTGAATATTTCATAACCACCACAGTATATACCACTCATTCCTCCGCCCTCTAATGTGATTTATATTCAGACCACTATCATTCCCTCTAATTGTACCACTGAAGCTCTGGGAGCAGTAATAATTGTCATGTTATTAAGCCCAACAGACTTTTTAAAAAAGTCTTTTACTTCACCTCTCAGCATTATTCAGCACTGTTTAGGACTTTCTTCTTCTTAAAACTTCTTCCCCCTTTGACTTCTGTGACAGCGTTCTCCTAGTTTTCTCCCTTTCTTAGTGGATTATTCTTTCTCAGTCTCTTTTTCAGGTTCATCCTCTTTGACTAGATGCTGAATTCCTCATGCCTCCATCCTTTTCTCCCCAGGTCTTTTCTCTCCCCAGGTCTTTTCTCTCCCCAGATGATTTCATCTTTTCCCACAACTCACTGTGTATTTTCATACGACTCAGAAATTCATGTCTTGAATCCAGACTTCTCCAGTGAGCTCTGGACTTGTCTTACCACCATTTACACATCATAAAACCACCTCAAACTTAACATACCCCAAACTGAACCTATGATTTCACTTCTCCCTTTCTCCCACAAAATTTGATTTTCTTTGAAAAATCATTGTTCATCTATCTAATTGTGCAAGCCAGAGTCCTGAGTCATCTTTGAAATGTTCTCCTCTCTCACTTCACATATTGAAACGGTTACTAAATTCTGTCATTTCTATACTTCTAAATAAATCTCTGATCCATCTACTTCTCTTTATTTCCACTTTTATGTTTCTGGATTAACATACCATCATATCTTGCCAGGACTACTTCAGTAGCCTCCTAACCAGTCTTCTGCCTGCATCCATTCTTTCCTCCTCTGAGTTCATTCTCCCCATTTCAGCTTGAACTTTTAGAAAATGAAAGTCTGGTCACACTCTCTCTCTTTTAAAAGCCGTTCAGTGGCCTCCCACTGCTCTTACACCAAAAGTCAAGATTCTTTATTTGGCCTACAAGGCTCAGTGTAGTCTGGCTGCTCCTGTCTCCTGTCTTCTGATAGGTAGGCAGGATTTTCCCTCATCACAGGATCCTTTTACATAGTCTTCCCTAAATTGAGAACAACCTTCTTCACCTAAGTAATTTTGCTTATTCTTAGATCTCTTCTCAGTAATCATTTCCACAGAGAAACCTTCCTTGATCCTCTCTTCTGAGTCAGAGATGCACTAAACTACAGTGTACCACTTTAAATTGCAAACCTGGAGTTACTAACTTAATCCATCTTATTTCTTAAAACGGTTGTGCTGTTACATTTATTTGTATAACTGTTTATTTAGTGACACTTTTCTCTCTGCCAAAGGACTTGAGGACCTTTTTTTTTTTCACTTATGAGTGTGTCCTGTTGCCTAGCATAAGGCCTGGGACCTAGCAGGCACCTGATAGCTATTTGGTGATGGACTTCCAGGTGGTTCAGTGGTAAAGAATCCGCCTGCCAATGCAGGACACACAGGAGACACTGGTTTGATCCCTGGGTTGGGAAGATCCTCAGGAGTAGGAAATGGCAACCTGCTCCAGTATTCTTGCCTGGAAAATCCCATGGACAGAGGAACCTGGTGGGCTACAGTCCATGAGGTCGCAAGGAGTCGGGCGGGACTCAGCGTGCGCACACGCACCCACGCATCCACACACCCATGCACACACACCCACACGCACACACCCACACACACACGCACGCACGCACGGAGTGAGTTGATTTGCTAAGGAAGTTCCTGGGAAGCTAAAGAGCAGCTTTTACTCTAATTTTTTTGACTGTTGGCTCCATGGAGTAAGAACGTCCCGAGGCTTTAGGATCAGCACTCTTGGGCTCAGGTCTCAGGTCTTCGTGTTGTAAACTATGTGATCTCAGGTAAGCCATTTAATTTCTTTGAGTTTTATTTTTCCATTTGTAAAAATTAGATGATAATATTTTCCAGAATTATGAGGATTGAATTAATTCATAATTAATAATATATGAAAAATGCATAACACAGTGTTTGGGATGGTAGGTAGTCAATAAGTGTGAAGTCCTCTTTCTTTCTAAATTTTGATTGTCTTTATTGTGTTAAAGCACAGTATTGTTAAAATGTTTGTATGTGGGGGGGTGGGAGGAGTGTTGCTATTAAATGCAGTTACATAACATTCCTTGAAAGGCAATTCTCTCATAGACTGCAGTCACAGTTACCTTTAGAAGTACCAGGAAGCCTTCATTATGACAGTCTCTCTAATGCGATCTCACACCCTGAAACCTGGAAGTATTATAATAAACTTTCGTGTACTTTTGTAATTTATGCAGTACTATAGCTTCTCAGAGCTAATTATTAAAATGTAACTTACTTAATCTACTGATATATACAACATTGATTTATTAGCAACCTAGATTTCTTTTCAGCTCACTTAAACAAAGTGTCTGCTTCCATCCCTACTTTATTTTCTTCAGTGGTGAGTGAACAGGCTTTAGGTCAGCTAACTGAATTCTGTGTTTCTTTTAGTAGGGATGCAGTAACAGATTATGAGCAGGGTTGTAAGAGCATCTTCAAAGGGTGCAGTGCAATCTAAAAATATTGAAACAGGTGTGTCTCACAGTTGCCTTCTCTGGGAAGTCAAGAGAGGGTTGTAGGAGAATGTTTAACCTATGCTCATAACATTTGGCCAGAGGTAATGCATAGTAATATGGTATATTTTTACAGTTATAGTTTCTTTTTCTTTCTTTCTTTCCCTCACCCTCTCCAAAAAATAATAATTTTAATAGTGGTATACACAGATGTTATAATGAAAAGTACACTGGACTAAGAAGTTACTAGTGCTTTGTTTGAAAGCCAGCTCTCTTACTAATTATTTGTGTGGACTAGTTATTTGTATGGCCTTAGGCATGTCTTTCCATTCTCTGAGCCTGAGCTTCTCTCACCATAAAAATTAGAGAATTGTACTGGATGACCTACAGTGTACTAACCAGCTCTAAGATTTTCTGATTTCAGATAGCCTAAGTTTTTGCTCATTTGAACATATAAGAATAACTTCTAAATGACCAAACATATTTCATCATTTGAAAGGGACAGATTGTGGGTCTAAATGAAGTGAATCTAAGTAAACATGCAAAATGTCACATGCTGTGAGTTTGAGTCCTAAGCAATTCCTCCAAAGACTGGTGGCATATATTCAACTTGGGTGTTGGTTTCACAGAAAATAATGTCCACTCAGCCATGTGTGATTAGGACAAATGACTGCGCAGCAGTCCCTGATAAGATGCCAGGATCACCCAGAAGTATTCTAATTTTAAAAATTGTATCAGTGTTACCTAGTAAATCATAAACTTTTAAACACTGGATATGTACACTCGGTAGACCCCATACTGTGACGTCAACTTGGAAGGAAGAGTACTCAACCAAGGAGCAGTGGTGGTGGTTCAGTTGCTAAGTAAGTGGCTTGTGACTCTTCGTGACTCCATGGACTGCCTGGCACCAGGCTTCCCTGTCCTTCCCTATCTCCTTGAGTTTGCTCAAACTCGTGTCCATTGAGTCAGTGATGCCATCCAACCATCTCATCTTCTGTCACCCCCTTCTCCTCCTGCCCACAATCCTTCCCAGCCTCAGAGTCTTTTCCAGTGAGTCAGCTCTTCACATCAGGTGGCCAAAGTATTGGAGCGTCATCATCAGTCCTTCTAGTGAATATCTAGGGTTGATTTTCTTTAGGATTGACTGGTTTGATCTCCTTGCTCTTCTCCAGTACCACAATTCGAAAGCATCAGTTCTTGGCACTTAGCCTTCTTTATGATCCAGCTCTCACATTTGACATGACTACTAAAAATATCATAACTGACTATACGGACCTTTGTCAGCAAAGTGATGTCTCTGTGTCTAGATTTGTCATAGCTTTCCTTCCAAGGAGGGTGTCCCTGGTAGCTCAGCTGATAAAGAATCCTCCTGCAATGCAGGAGACCCTGGTTGATTCCTGGGTCAGGAAGGTCCCCTGGAGAAGGGAATGGCTACCCACTCCAGTATTCTGGCCTGGAGAATTCCATGGACTGTATAGACCATGGGGTCTCAAGGAGCAAGCATCTTTTAATTGCATGGCTGTGATTGCCATATACAATGATTTTGGAGTACAAGAAAATAAAGTTTGTCACTGATTCCATTGTTTCCCCATCTGTTTGCCATGAAGTGATGGGACTGGATGCCATGATCTTAGTTTTTTTGAATGTTGAGTTTTAAACCAGGTTTTTCACTGTCCTCTTTTGCCTTCATCAAGAGGCGCTTTAGTTCCTCTGCACTTTCTGCCATTAGAGTGGCATCATCTGCATATCTGAGTTTGTTGATATTTCTCCCAGCAATCTTGATTCCAGCTTGTGATTCATCCAGCCTGGCATTTTGCATGATGTACTCTGCTTAAAAGTTAAATACGCATGGTGACAGTATATAGCCTTGACATATTCCTTTCTCAGTTTGAAACCAGTCCGTTGTTCCATGTCTGGTTCTAACTGCTGCTTCTTGACCTGCATATAGGTTTCTCAGGAGGCAGGTAAGGTGGTCTAGTGTTCCCATCTCTTCAAGAATTTTCCACAGTTTTTTGTCATCCACACAGTCAAAGGCTTTAGCATAGTCAATGAAGCAGAAGTAGGTGTTTTTCTGAAATTCTCTTGCTTTTTCTAAATCCAGCTTGTACATCTGGAAGTTCTCAGTTCGTGTACGATTGAAGCCTAGCTTGAAGGATTTTGAGCACGTGAATGAGCGCAATTTATGCAATCGTTTGAACATTCTTTAGGATTGGAACGAAAACTGACCTTTTCCAGTCCTGTGGCCATTGATAAATTTTCCAAATTTGCTGGCATATTGAATGTAGCACTTTAAGAGCATTATCTTTTAGGACTTAAATACCAAGGAGTAGCTAATGAATTTCCCTTGCTGGGGCTTGTGAATCAAACTGCATCAAAATAACTTGAGCCTCAAATCCAGCAGTAGTGATGAAGGGAATTTCCAGTTTTGCCCATACCTGGGGAATTTATGTCAAAGTAAAAAGTGTGCATTTCAGCGCATCTAAAATTCTCCCAGACTAGTAGTTTTACTACCCAAAGGGGATTTTCATTCCTTGCTACCTGCAGCCCATCTGCACCTTCACACTGTCCCTTCTGGAAGGCTTTCTTTTCCAGCTGCACCTCAGTGTTTTTAGGAGCCAGATACTGTCTGAGTCAGCAGTTAGAGCTAAAGTTCATAGAGGCTTAAACCACAAATACATTTCCTATGGTTTGTAGAACAGTCTTCTTCCTTTAATGCTAGTACATAATAATGTAAAATGTAGTCAACCAGCAGTTGTAGTGTGAAAGAGACCTGTTTGCACACTTACTCCTCACCAACTTATTGAGTAGTAGGAGATTCTGTAAAATTAGAAACCATTAGTAAATTTCTGTCCCGTCTCAATTTAATTTGGCTGAGTGATGAAAATCACATCTCATGTTTTCTCTTTAATGATATTAATGAGGGTTTTATAGCATTTGGCACATATTCTTAAATTATTACAGTCTTCATTAAACTAGTTATTTAAAAAGTATACCTCGGTCAAAAATTCTGAAATCAAAACAGGGGAGTGGCTTAATATTAAAGTAAGGCAAATTTAAGAAAAGAGTTTATAATGTACATTTAAAGATTAGATTTTTATGTATTATTAGCTATGTTCTATGGATTCCTAATTTTTATTTGTAAATTAAATCTTTCTGAGTTCTGTGCCTTCTTATTACTGGCCTTACAAATGTCTACCTGACACCTCTTTGTCCTCCCCCACCACTTGCAAAAAAGAGTTGCCAAGTCACAAAATAATATAGATAGCAAATAAACATTCTCAAAAATGTAAATATTACTAGTAAGTGAAGAAATACAAGTTAAAACATCAAGCCACCATTTTACCCTATTACAATTTTTTTGTTGTTCTATTACAACAGTATAACAACTTTCTTGTAGAAAGTAAGAAAATAGGAATAAAAAAAAAAGAAATCATAGCAACATAGTTTACACCTCATTATGTATTATAGATGTCAGTCTTTTTTCTTCCATGTCTAAAATTTATCTGATGGTCTCCTCTTGATGTACACTTCAATTTTTTTGTTATTATAAGCAATACTGTAGTAAATATTCTGTGTTGAATTTTTTTTCTTTTTTTTTTTTTTTTTGCATCTCTGATTATTTTGTTAGAACTAGTTCCTAGAACTCCTATTGCTGAGTCAAAGCAAATTGCACTTTTAAAGCTTTTGATTATCTTTTGCCCAGTTGCTGACCAGAAAGGTTGTATAAGAGGTATGAGAGTGTTAGTTTATGCATTCTCTAATCCATATTTGTTTATATTGTTTATCTTCACCATTTTGATAACACCAAAGTGGCATCTCTTTGTTTTAATTTGATTAACAATCAGAGCATATTTTACATGTACTAACATATTTCAAATTAAAGAAAAACATCATTGCCACATTATTTATGAAAGACACACACAATCTGAATATTCAACAGAAAGCTGTTAAATAAACTATGATACTTCTAAAGAGTAAACTGTGCAGCTATTAAAACATTAAGTTTGTGAAGTATTTTTATTAACATAGGAAAAATATTTGTTGTATTTTGTTGGCTAAGATAATGAGAATGGTAAATTTTATATGTAATTTGATCTCTGTTATACTCTTTAAGCAAACAAGGAAAAAACCTAAAAGAAAATACGCCAACACATAATTGCCTCTGCGTGATGATAGGTGTTTTAAAATATTTTTATAATTATTAATACTTTCACATTTTTTATGAGTAACATTTGTACCACATTTGTGCAGAAAACATATTTTTGTTAAGTATATCACATAAATCGGGGAAGGCAACGGCACCCCACCCCAGTACTCTTGCCTGGAAAATCCGATGGACGGAGTAGCCTGGTGGGCTGCAGTCCATGGGGTCGCTAACAGTCGGACAGACTGAGTGACTTCACTTTCACTTTTCTCTTTCATGCATTGGAGAAGGAAATGGCAACCCACTCCAGTATTCTTGCCTGGAGAATCCCAGGGATGGAGGAGCCTGGTGGGCTGCTGTCTATGGGGTCACACAGAGTTGGACACGACTGAAGTGACTTAGCAGCAGCAGCAGCATATCACATAAATGGTGCCAGAACGGGAACTGTCCACCTGCATTTTATATTCTAAACATAATAATTAAACATTTAATATTAAAACAGGGGACATGAACAGCTAACATAAATAAGATTCTGTTTAACTGTAAGCAGTTAAACAGCCAGTCATCAAAATGTTGTAAGTTCCACTTGCTTCAGAACCTGACATTGTTGGGATGGTCTGAAAACAGAATGGTGTTCATGAGTTTTTTCCTTTTCAGGTTGCTGCTGTTGATCTTCTGGTTCCTGGAGTTGGAGAACTCTTTGGAGGAAGCCTCAGAGAGGAACGGTACCATTTCTTAGAACAGCGATTGGCCAGGTACTGATCAAACTAGAAAAAATGAAATTTAAAAAATGGGAATGGGACACTCAAAGGCAGTAATGGCAGACTAACAGAATAGTACATAGGTCTTAGTACCTGACAGACCTGAATCTCAGATTCTGTGTGGACTTAAGCAAGTTATTACTTAACCTCTCTGAGCTTCTTTTTCTGAAAGCTTAGAGCTGTTATATGAAACACAATGCTTTTTTTTTTTTGCCCACTATTTGTATATCTCTCTTCCTATAGAAATAGCTTTTTTAAAAGTTAGTGATAGAAAAAGGAAAGGTGACTAAAACCCTTAAAGTTTGTTCTTCCCGTTTCTCTGTGTTTTGGGGGAAGAGGAGTTGTTGGGATTTTCTGGGTTTGTGATTTTAAACTAAATCGTGAAGACAGGCTCTGAACCAGGGAAAGGATAAAGATGGAGGAAGAAAGAAACTAAAATTATCTGCTAAGCTAGCATTTAGAATAAGCAGTTTTCCCTTCCTCAGGTTTTCTACTATGTGTATCTTGATTTAAGTATTTGAATAACTTTTACCTACTGTTTGAGACCTGGGAAATGTATCCATAAACACACAGAAAATGTTTTGGAGATGAGAAGTAGGGGAATCATGTTTCTAATTGAACTACCACTCCTGTATATGCATGGTCTGCCAAAAAACCACAATGACTTCCTAAACTAACCAAGGTTATAAACCTCTGTTTTCCATGGTTTCCACTTTTACTGTGCCAGACTTTTTTTAAAAAAAGACTTTCCCATGTTGAAGGCGTAATCTTTCTCTCCAGATAATACTAGGTTTCGTAGTAATCTGGAAAAGTCTTGATTGTTTGACATGTTTGTTAAATTAGCCATTTGTAAGGCCTTCTCTTCCTAATGGAGAAGTGCTTAAAAAGTTGTTGCTTTTCCAAGATCCCAACTTATAAATCTATGGAGTAATTTGGTTTTGTAATCCCAGTCATCTGAACTGCTCTGTTAGGGTTAGCATCCAGAAGAAAGGGGATAAATATGTTCTGGGAGGACTCTTTTTATCAGCTAGACTACTAACTCCTTAGTATTTTTTATAGTGTTACGAAGTTCTGGGAAAATTGTGGAATTGAAGTGACAGTAAAACTCCTTAGATGGAAAGAATTTGAAGATTCTCTGGGTTTTTTTTTTAAAGCACAATAAAAATCACACATGGCAAGAAATCTTATCTGTTGAAAGATTAATTGGTCTGTTTTCTGTACTTGCTTCCTTCCTTCAGGAAACCTTTCCTCATAACATTAAATGTTTACCTAATATCTGATAATATCCAAATTTATCTTTCCTAATTAAGTGGATATATGTGTTTCCCTATCTCTGGGATCTGTCTTTTACTTCTATTCATGTTTTTCATATTTTTGCATATTTGAATTATTCATAATCTTGATCACTTTGAGATACACCATGGTCCAAAATACTTTTAAGGACTGAAATTAATTTTAATGAGTACTAAGAACTTTAAATTTTATTCACATTTCTCAAATTGGCACAAAAAAAAAACCAATTTGCAACCATATTATGAAGTAGCCTCAATCTATATTTTATTTTACTATTATGGAAAGAAAATTGTGTCTGTACATCCCTTGTCTGCGTGTGCCTTTAGACATCCTTACGAAGTAGTAATAGTGATTTTCTTATGTCACAGGACAATAAGTTTATCTCAGATGAAGCCCCTCTCTTGGGCTCTGGACCTTGCTTTCTTTCTGTAGCATTTGTTATTTGATAATATTGGACTGTTGGTTTTCTTCATATTGGTTTTCTTACCTTTGTTACCACCTAATAAAGGTGCAGCTCCTCAACTGTATTATATATTATTATTTAAGAGCACAAGTTTTGGTATTTACTTCTTTATAAAGAGCACTTTGCACATAACCCAAAATAAATGTCTTGTGGCTAGTATATTGATCTTATTGTCATTCTCTGAAAGAATTTTATTTTCATTTTACAGATTAGGACTGACAGAAGCCTACCAATGGTAAGAATATGACCCCTGATGACTCTTGTTCTGGCTCTGGGTCTGAATGTTACATAGTTTTCACTTATATTTCCAGGGTGCTATAGAAGAGGGTTAAGACAATGAACAGGTCCTGAGATTATTTATTCCCTTTGAATCTTTGAAAAGTAGTAATAATAATGTCTGTCATTTATTTATTACCAATTGTGTGCCAGATAACAATGTTAAAATTTTGATGGATATTGTTTTGTGTTATCATCACAATACCCCCTGAGTTAGGTGCCATTCTTACTCCCTTTTTATTATCCATCCAGGCCTGGGACCTGGAGATATTAACTATCATAATCAAGAGTACACAGAAGCATAGAACTGGGACTTTGTTCTTAACCATTATGCCTCATTTTCTCTATGTGTAAAATTAGGGGCTTGAGCTAAGTGATCCCTGGGGTCTCCACCAGCTATAGAAATAAGCTGCTTAGGGAAGATCGTCTTTCTGCATTCCTAAGTTGTTCTGGTGTTCCTTCTGCAGATCGCTTCTTCAAGTACTTTTCAGTATATACGACTTATTTATTTATTTATTCATATTTCTGTAATAAGATTCTTTCAGGATCTTGTATAATAGTATCAACCATATTATTAACTCTTTTGCTGTCCTCAGCAGAGGGAAAGATCAAATTACACACTTGCCTTTTGGTAATAGAACTAGATTTCAGAGATGCAAAAAGCCTGAAATTGGGCTCAAGTAATGGCCCTCGATTGCTTTATTTATCAGTAATGAACTTTGGCATATTTAATCTCTCTGAGCCTTGGTTTTCTTGGTTATAAAATGGAATGGTAATATCTAATTCATAGGATTCTTGTGAGGATGAAATGAAGCAATGTAAGTTAAGTATCTATACAGAGTAGAAGTTTAGTTTAATTTCTTTCCACCTTTCCTCCTCTAGTGCTGAGTTTTGCTGTTAGGTTGATGAAACTGATTGTCACACTTACGCATTTTACCTCAATTTATTTTCTGTCTACAAGATGTTATTCATAGTATATAAAAACTAGCTATATATATATATAACTAGATATATCTTAATCATTGGTTTAGACTTTTTCTGGTCTTTATTAATCATTTCAATACTACTCTTTTCCCAACTAAAGTTTTCAAATTCTTAACATCTCCAAATATAAGTATTTATTATTTTAACAGACAACAGGCCCAAAATGAAGTCACTTGTGCTAAGCTCACATCCCCAAACTGAAACTTAATACCTGATTTAATTATAATTTCAGCATCTCCCAGAAGTGGAATCTTGAACGAACCAGAGAGTCTAGAATTACCTGGTCAGCACTAGTGAGGTCGTCTGCCTGATGGGCACCTGTCATCTCCTAAAGGAAGATGACCTTGCCTAAAACCACTAACTCTTTGCTACTAACTTTCTTGTCCTGCCCACTTCTGCCTAAAATCATTTTGTAGAGCTCTTCAGAGCTCTTTTCTATTGCTAGGTGGGATCCTGCCTGATTGATGAATCATAGAATAAAGATTTTTTTTAATTTACTCATTGAATTTTATTTTTTAACAGTTGGAATCTGCTTCATATGGTAATCATAGTATCTTAAAGGTAGAAATGACCTTAAAAGTCTTAAAGTCTGTAATCTCTGCTAGTGTTCTACCACACTGAATATGTAGCTACCGCAGGTGTCTAAGAATTTTTTCACTTCCCGTTTCTACATGCCCCATGCAAATGAAATCTGTAACTAGTTCCACAATTTTTACCATCTCTTCTATAGAACCAACATAGCAACAATCAAATACAGGTTCTTTTGAAAACTTATTTTTAGAAGTAAATCTTTCCATCTATCAAAGCAAAAGTAAGAAAAATACTACAGGCAGAATGCTTCTTCTGAATTCAGTTTCCAGATATTTATGCCAGTGTTCTGACATCTGTGTATGAGAAATTTAAAGCCCGCCAAAGCTGGATACTGAACTTTTAGCAGCCAGCTCAGATCCTGCAGGTGTTTGTGGCAGGTGGTATGATACACCTTTCATCTCATTTTCTCACTAAATCAAAATATGTTCTGCCTCCATGCCTTATAAAGTTAATTCAGCTATCAGACATTTCAGTTACATGAGACTGTTCCTTCCATTATTCTGATCGTGCTCACTAATCTCAGGTTTTATCCTGGATAACTTACTTCTTATTGATGTCTCACTTGGTCGTAACTCAACTAGTTGTAGTTTGTCTTTTATTTTAGAAAGAGAAGTACTTAATTAGCTAAAATACCAATACATGTAGTCATTGTTATTAATAGTGGGGAAATAGGTTCTAGTCTTTATTCTTAAACAGCCAGATGACTACCAGCTGTGGTGTTTAAGTTTTATGCTGTATGTTTGTATATTTTACAAATCATTCAAGAAACTATAAATTTATAATCTATATTTTATATAATTCAGGAATTCCCATCATCAAATGACATAATAAAAAGGTTATAGTCTTTATTCTTAAAGAGCCAAATGACTACCAGCTATGGTGTTTAAGTTTTATGCTGTATGTTTATATATTTTACAAATCATTCAAGAAACTATAAATTTATAATCTGTATTATATAATTCAGGAATTCCCACCATCAAATGACATAATAAAAAGAGTTTCTCTTCTTTTCATAAAATAACTGTATCCTGTGCTGGTATATTGGAATCCGAGTTTGAATCCTGAATATACCATTTTCTAGCATGTAGTCTTACTGTGGGAGTAGAACATGCATGGATGGCCTTCAGAGGCTGTGTAGCCTTTCAGATAAATGACTCTGGACATCTTCCACCAGGCTTAAAGCAGAGGAGTTGGAAGTTTTTCCTCGCTGCAGTCCTCCGAGTATATTATTATACATTCAAACAGTAGCTCTCCACGTAGTAAGCATCTGTTTCTGGGCAGTCACTGGAGGTAAAGGTTGAATAAGACGCAGTTCCTGCCTTTGATGTAGCTTACAGACTAGTAGGAAGGGAATCTCTTTTTGTAATACATCAGGCAAACTGCTTCACCCTCCTCTATATATTGAACAGTATGATTTTGATACAGAAAAAAAGAACATTATCATTGATATACTAAGAAGCAGAAGAGGAGTGTATTTAAAGAAAAATAATACAGTTCTTAGGAATTTTTCTGTAGCCTAATGAGACAAATTTTCTGTATATAAGTATCCAATAAACAAAAACTTAGCAAAGCCCATGAATGCATGATAGGATTTGCTGCTGTTTCGTCTCCGTAATCTTGGACAGATCACTCTAACTCCTCTGTGTCCTTCATCTGTCTGTAAGGTGAAAAGACTGGTCTGCCCCAGTGATGTGATGAGCACAAATGACTGCAAGATACTTTTGAAACATAAAATTCTATCATAACATCTGATCTTAAATGAAGCATTTATTTATAGGTAATGATACTCTGTTTTTCAAAATCAGGTATCTGGACCTCCGTCGATTTGGATCTGTGCCACATGGAGGTTTTGGGATGGGATTTGAACGCTATCTGCAGTGCATCTTAGGAATTGACAATATCAAGGATGTTATCCCTTTTCCAAGATTTACTCATTCGTGTCTTTTGTAGCTGGAAGACTGACTAAGGAAAACCACCCTGTCCCAGAGGTATTGCACATAAAGATGCATATAGGAGAACAAAATTGCAAACGTTTTCGATATATAATTGTCATGCCAGAAGATGTCTGAAAAATACATGTGATCATGATTTTCTTAGAAAGTTGAAGGCATTTCTTGGAAACATGAACTCTCAATAGGTATTTATAGCAAATAATCTCAAAGCTATTATGTCAAATAAGAAAAAAGAGAAGAAATTGAACTAGATGGTCTCAAAGGTCCCTTCAAACTCTAGGATGAGATGACGTGTATTTTCCTTTGTCTTTAATCGTAGACCACTGCTCTGTATGACCTTTGACAAGAAACTACTGGCTAAAAATAAAATGCTGTTGGACCTTTTCTCCCTTGCCATTTAACCTGTGATAAATTCCCATCTTATTCTCAGTGCTTTACTAAAGAAGAAAATATTCCTTTTTTGAATATTGAGTTAAGAAAGTTGCTATTGTGAATTGAAATATTTTTCATCAGACTGTGTGAAAAAAATCACATTTAATAACTGTTGATACTTAAGTATAAAAGCTAATGAGATGTATTAATTGTTCAAACTAATCACTGTCATGTTGCAGTTTGTTCATATTAGATGTTTGTAATGTTTCTGATAATCAATAAAGGAGATTCTTGATACCTCTGAAAAAAAAGAAACAGGCTTTTAAATTCCATTTGGCCTTTCCCCATTGAATTTAGAAGAAAGGTATTTTTCATCCAAGAAGAGGATATATATCTAAATCTAAAGGGTGGATAATTTGGAGTCAGAAAGATCACTGACTTTGGGAATTTACGTCCTGATGGTTCTAGCAGGTACATTTATGAGTTTGGATCAGCCATTTACCCTGTATAAGCTCAGGTATAATTTTCCTCATAGACTTGATATGGTAATTATATAAAAGTATGTGTGTGTTTAAAACCATAAAATGCTACCCCAATTTTTTTAACTCTATTTTTAGTCTTCATTGACGTACAGGTACATGGACTTATGGCAGATTGTGAACTCAGAATTCATATGCATCAAATAATTGTAAAAAGGCATGCATACATGAATAATCTATTTTCCAAGTATCGTTAGATAACTTCTCAGGTTATTTCCTAATGAATTTCTGTATGCACCTAACTCAAAATCAAACATTTGGAAAGAACTGCAGAACCTAGAGTTGGAAGTCATAGGAGACACTAAGATGTTGTCAGCGTCAAAACTTCTGCCTAAAGCAGTGGGATCTGTGTACCTTGGCAGCCTCTTGGCAAAGAGCTCAGTACCCACAAAACAGCTCATTCCATTTCTGAATCTAATTGATCGCTTTTGCTGAGCTAAAATCTGCTTCCCTGGAACTTTAATCTTTAGATATCAAGTTTGGATTGTTTTTTGTCGAGTCAATAAGTTGTATCTCTTTTGCAACCCCATGGACTGTAGCCCTCCAGGCTCCTCTGTACATAGGATTTCCCAGGCAAGAATACTGGAGTAGGTTGCAATTTCCTTCTCCAGGGGATCTTCCCAACCCAGGGATTGAACTCACATCTCCTGCGTCAGCAGGTGGATTTTTTTTTTTAACCACTGAGCACCTGGGAAGCCTTGGGACAGCAAAAAAGGGACAATTATGGCTTCTATATGACTTGTTTCAGCCATGGGATAGTGAGATAAATTCATTTGTTTAGTCAGCAAATATTATCTGAGCTTATTCTACATGCCACAAACTGTGCTAGTTGCTAAATAAATAGTAGTGCCCTGACCCTTGCTTTCATGGAATTTACAGTCTGTAAGAGAAGATATTCCAATGATAAGTAAACAAATGTATTGTTTCAAAATGTGATCTATGCTCCAGGGTGGCACTAGTGTTCAAGAACCAGCCCGCCAATGCAAGAGACCTAAGAGACATAGGTTCGATTCCTGGGTCGGGAAGACTCCCTGGAGGAGGGCACGGCAACCCACNCTAGTGGTCCAGTGCTTGAGAAATTGTGCTTCCACTGTAGGGAGCGCAGGTTCCATCTGTAGTCAGGGAACCAAGATCCCACGTGCCTCGCAGCATGTCCAAAAAAGGGGGTGGAGGGGAATGCCAAAACTAAACTGTTGCTTGCAGGCAGCATCAACGGAAAAAAACTTAAATGTTAACTTGTCAGCTTATGTGAATATCCAAATTCTACACAGAAACAGCATTGTATAATTCTGTGTATAATGAATAAAGGTATGGATTTAATACTTAAGGACGATCTATTCTGTTATAGGACTTAATCTGTGAGTTAAAAGGTGATCTGAGGGTGTTTATTTTCTCTTGAATAACCAGTTTCCAATGAGGAAAAAAATCAGATTCTGCTTTCCCAAGATTTCCAAACATTTCCTCAGAATAGTAACTCAAGTAAGAATGTATTCTAAAACTTAGAAATGTTTTTTCCATCATTAATTCCCTTTCTTGTTTCAAATTTTGAAGTAAGTGGAGAAAAATAGTTACTTTCCATCTGCTTATTTTCCTGCCTGGGGAAGTTGTGCTGTCAGTTGTTTTTTTTTTGGTGGGGGGTGGCTATGGGTAGGAGGGTCTGACAAGAACTTAATTGTGTAAGTGATCCATTCCAGATCTAGACACAGCTCTCCCAGCCTCTGACCGAGCCCAGAGACNTACTTTCCATCTGCTTATTTTCCTGCCTGGGGAAGTTGTGCTGTCAATTTTTTTTTTTTTTGGTGGGGGGTGGCTATGGGTAGGAGGGTCTGACAAGAACTTAATTGTGTAAGTGATCCATTCCAGATCTAGACACAGCTCTCCCAGCCTCTGACCGAGCCCAGAGACTGTCACAGAACAGCAAAGGGACTGTTTGACCTTTTGTCCCTCTAAAATGGGATTGGCCAGAAACATCCCTCTACAGTGTTGTACGTTTATATTCTCTGTAAATTGAATGTAGACATTCAAGCATGACTGAACAGGCACTGAAGATGCAATTGGTGAGATGGATTAACTCTCCCCTTCTTTAAATCTCTTACTTCAGATCATTATAGATGAAAGATGCTTATTTGAATTGGATTGCTATTTATTCATGTATTTATTTTAGTAAGTGGTGAGGCAAGAACATAAAAATGCAGAGTTGAAAGACAGATTGGCCTGGATTGAATTGATAAGAAATGTCTGGGGTTTTTTGGCTTCTGATCAATATTTGTATTCAGTCTGCAATCTAAAGTATGTATAATAATAAAAAAAAAAGTGGGAGTAATATCTGATTGTAGTTCTTCCCAGTTTATATTCCAATTAAAAGATAGAAAAAGCTGGACTTCCCTGGTGGTCCAGTGGTCAGGAATCCTCCTGCCAGTGCAGGGAACCACAGGTTCAATCCCTGGTCCGAGAAGTTGCACATGCCGCAGGGCAGCTAAGCCAGTGCCCCACATCTACAGAACCCACTCAGCCCAACCACTGGGCCCACATGCTGCAGCGGAGGAAGCCCCTGTGCCCTAGAGCATGCAGAAAGGAAGCCACCACGATGAGAAGCCCCCACACCACAACTAGAGAATAGTCTATACAGCAACAAAGACCCAGTGCAACCAAAAATAAATCACCTATTTTTTTAAAAATGGAAAAAGCATTAAGGAAAGAGTGGAAAGCATCCTTAATCACCCTGAGCCAAAATGATTCAGTAGGATTTCTGTAAGATGAGTCTTGTTAGATCGTGGTCAGCACCCCTCCAGAAATTGAGACATTCTACCATTGACAGGAGCCCTAGACTGCCCCTTGGATCAGCTAAGACTCCAGCTGGCTCCTGTAAAGTTTGGTTTGGAATCCAGTGGATTTACAGCCATTATTAATACACTGTGTTGTAGTTTCTGGGAGACTTTTATAAGGAAATCTGATGTTTAGATGGTTCTTAAACTGCCGTTTAGGCAGCTAGTCATTGAATTAACAGTTTATGACTCTTCAGCTACATCTTTCAGCTCAGTTCATTTCAGTCGCTCAATCGTGTCCAGCTCTTTGCGGCCCCATGGACTGCAGCACACCAGGCTTCCCTGTCCATCACCAACTCCCGGAGCTTACCCAAACTCCTGTCCATCACGTCGGTGATGCCATCCAACCATCTCATCCTCTGTTGTCCTTTTCTCCTCCTGCCTTCAGTCTTTCCCAGCATCAGGGTCTTTTCCAGTGAGTCAGTTCTTTGCATCAGG
>SJYX01013518.1:588528-599214 GCA_006410675.1 Oreotragus oreotragus | reverse complement strand
GATGCTTGGGGCTGGTGTATGGGGATGATCTGGCGGGATGATGTGGGGTGGGATGTGGGAGGGGGGTTCATGTTTGGGAGTTCGTGTAAAAAAATAAATAAATACATAAATGAAAAAAAAAAAGCAGAGATATCACTTTGCTGACAAAGGTCTGTATAGTCAAAGCTATGCTTTTCCCAGTAGTGATGTGCAGATGTGACAACTGGATCATAAAGAAGGCTGAGTGCCAAAGAACTGATACTTTCAAATTTGGTGCTGGAGAAGACTCGTGAGAGTCTTTTGGACTATAAGGAGATCAAAGCAGTCAACCCTATAGGAAATCAACCCTGCATATCATTTGGAAGGACTGGTGCTGAAGCTTAAGTGCCAATTCTTTGGCCACATGATGCAAGAGCTGACTCATTGGAAAGACTCATTGGAAAATGGGAAAGATTTAAGTCAANATAAGGAGATCAAAGCAGTCAACCCTATAGGAAATCAACCCTGCATATCATTTGGAAGGACTGGTGCTGAAGCTTAAGTGCCAATTCTTTGGCCACATGATGCAAGAGCTGACTCATTGGAAAGACTCATTGGAAAATGGGAAAGATTTAAGTCAAAAGGAGCACCAAAGGATGAGATGGTTAGATAGCATCACCAACTTCATGGACACGAATTTGAGCAAAATCGGGGAGATAGTGAAGGACAGGGGAAGCTGGTATGCTGCATTCCATGGGGTTGCAAACAGTCAGATACCAGTTAGTGACTGAACAATAACAAGATAACTATGCCAATATGATGGTGTACAAGAGCACTGAATAAATTGAATAATAATCTCCTTAAAGAGAAACAAATGACACTCCATGTTTATTGGAAAATTTCTTGTCCAAAGTGTTGAAAAGGTGATTTCTTTCCAGGTCAAATTTCTGTGGAATTCCAATCCCACTGCTGGCCTATTAATTCCAAACCATATTTAATCCACAAAACTTCAGCATAAAAATGCTCCAGATGGTAATACGCTTTATATTCTGTAAACTTGAAACGTGGGAGATGCACTGGGCATCAAGTGCTGCTAACTGCCTCTCTTGGGGCCCATGACTAACAATGCCCTCTTAGGTCCCCTTTACCAGCTTTGGCTAAAGCACTCACATCTTGGCTCTTCTCGGGACGCCACACAAACCTCTCCCAACTCTATGTGGCCAAGGACTGATTAACACAGACGTACAAGAGCCATGTGCCCACAGCTCAAAGGAGCAGATCACAGTCGTTCACACTCCAGAGCTGGGGTCAGGCTGCAGAGGAACTCTAGCTGAGATCCTAGCCTTGCTTAGCCCCTGCCCTGGCCCCCTCCTGCTTCCTCTCTGCCCTGCTGAAGATTCTTTCCTCAGCAAATCACATGACCCCAAGTCTTATCTTGGTCTTTGTTTCTAGAAAACTCAATTTTAGACAAGGACAAACCAGAAAACCGGAGGGAGGTGATTTGAGATGATCCCTAGTGTCAAGGTTAGTACAAAGCCTATAGACTGCAAACACATTCAGGATGGGCTTAACACCTGAGCAAATGAGATGCTTTCAGGGTGACCTAAGCATCATGTGGGAAGGATATTTTGCCATAATTTATACAGTTTTGTTTATGCCAGATTTTATACAGTTTTGGAAATGAGCACACATATATTGAACGTAAATATGTTTTACTAGTGGTAGTAAGCAATCAGAAGGTGTTTTATAGCAACAATAATATATCTTTCCAGCAGTTATAACAGCAGGATTCTAGGCCAGCACTCACAAGGTTTTTTTATATCTCAAATGTGAGTGTGTGTGTACACTGGAGTCACTATTATATTCTTGCAGTGAGCATTCCAACTCACCTTTCCCGTTCTGCTTTATTCTTGATGGATTTATCTTGGCTGATGGCTTTGCTATTTTCCATAGAAATCTTAGCTTGGTGTGCTCGCATCTCTTTGCTTTCCCTGTGTATTAAAATAAAAACAAAACCAGGAAGTGATCATTTTGTAATGTACAGACATCAAATCACTATGTTGTACACCAGGAACTAACAGTCTTGTAGGCCAATTATACTTAAAACAAAACAAAACAAAACAAAAAACCCGACCAAACAAACTCATAAAAAAATTGATCAGATTTCGGGTTTCCAGAGGCAAGGTTGAGAGGAAGGGAAGTTGGATGAAGGTGGTCAAAAAGTATAAACTTCCTGTTTAGTCACTAAGTTGTATCCTGACTCTTTGTGACCCCATGGACTGTAGTCCACTAGGATCCTCTGTCCATGGGATTTCCTAGGCAAGAATATTGGAATGGGTGCCATTTCCTTCTCCAGGGGATCTTCCTGACCCAGAGATTGAACTCACATCTCCTGCTTGGCAGGTAGATGCTCTACCACTGAGCCACCTGGAACAAACTTCCAATTACATGATAAATAAGCATTAGGGATGTAATGTACAACATGAGTAAGATGTATGTTATATAAACATGAAAGTTGTTAAGAGAGTAAATCCTACAAGTTCTCATTACAAGGAAAAATATTTTTCCTTTTATTTTGTATCTGTATGAGATGATGGAAGTTCACAAAACTTATGGTAATCATTTCATGATATACGTAGGCCAAAGCAGAATGCTCTGCAGCTTACACCATACAGTGCTGTATATCCATTATACCTCAGTAAAACTGTAAGGGAGAAAAAGACACCAGGGGAGTGGAGAGTGAGTGTTCAGTAGGTAGAGTTTCAGTTGGGAAAGATGATAAAGTCCTGGAGCTGGATGGTAGTGACTGATGGTTACAACAGTGTGAATACACGTTATGCTACACACTTACAAACAGTTGACATGTAAATTTTGCGTTGTGGATTTTTACTCTAATTAAAAATATAAACAAAAAACAAATTTCATATGTAACAAGAGGACTAGGTTCACTTTTTATCTTATTACTGAAATCCTGAAGTTGTCTTGCATTCTGTGAGAAGGAGGGCAGGAGCCCCAGTCCACAAGCATGATTCTCCCGGGGGCAGCGGGGCACTCGCTGTGAAGTGTCAGTGCTGGGATGGGAAGAAGAGACACGGTGCGTGTCTAACGTAACCCCAACCACGTGATGAGCCTATACAGCTGCCCAGAGTAGGACGCTGTCGTTAAGTCAACATGCCTGATGCATTCTGAATAAATAAAAGCTACAAATCCCAAGTTATATACAAATATCTCAGGTACTCATGTTTACAAGCCTATATACAATAAGACAAATGGGGATAGTGAGTACTGCATGAGAATAATCAAAGAATGCACAGGCACAGCCGCTTACAGTCAGTAACACAAGGATTTTCCAGCTTTGTCCCATGTTTTTGGGGGGGTCAGATTGCTTGGAAGAGAAAGGATGTTCTAACACTCACAAATGACTGTCTTGCATTCTGACAGCCCAGGGGAATGAAGGGGACAAATGGTTTCAAATAAACACAGGAAACGGGGGTTGGGGGTGTGGGGTCAGATTGCTTGGAAGAGAAAGGATGTTCTAACACTCACAAATGACTGTCTTGCATTCTGACAGCCCAGGGGAATGAAGGGGACAAATGGTTTCAAATAAACACAGGAAACGGGGGTTGGGGGTGGGAGGGGAGGGAGCTTACAGGTGACTGATCACCGAGTGTGAATGGGTGTGTGTATCACAAAACTCATCTCTTTGGAGTGCTGATGAGCACAAACGCACACCATTTAGAATCTGAAAATGAAAGAATTAACAAACAATCTTCTCTGGAACCTGTGGTGATCTCCTTGGAGCACTGCCCGGGAATGGGCAGGTTAAGTGGTATTTGTACTTTCTGGAAAATGATGGACAAAACTGAAACAGAGAGGTCTCCAGTCAGAGGACTTAGGGACACAGAAGCTGGGTACGCACAGAAACTCCTGGGCCCAAGAAATTGGCTCTCAGAATTTTTCATAACTTGTTATTAAATTGATCATCTCTTCATTCATTCATTCAACAAGCACTTATCAATAACCAAATAACGTTGCCAAATGTTAGGAAGGCAAGAATTCTATAACCTAGAACAACAGCTGCGATGGTGACAAAGAAACATGACCACAGGATACTTAACAGAAAGCTTCTGCGCTGCTGTTACTTTGAAAACTACTCCTGCCATGGATCTATTTTTTAAGGTAAATTAGGTAAGGTTCCTTTTTAAGGTAATAAGGTTATAGTTCCTTCAAATGACTTCCTACATCATGCAAGAATTCATTTACTTTTTTTTTCTTTTGGAAAATGCCTACTGTTTGGGATAATTTTTTCTCCTTTATTCAACTACAATAAAAGATTAGAAGAGAGTACCTTATTCCTCAAAGTGTCTTTGAATAAGGGTAGACATCTAAAATCTGATATTGTAGAAATGGTCAAAGGGAAGATGATGAACCGACCTTTCTGGGTACTAAATCAAGGGCATTTCTAAGGGGAAAAAGGCACTTTTAATC
The DNA here is from genome assembly GCA_006410675.1 of Oreotragus oreotragus. Lineage (NCBI taxonomy): Eukaryota > Metazoa > Chordata > Mammalia > Artiodactyla > Bovidae > Oreotragus > Oreotragus oreotragus. The sequence goes on along the minus strand of SJYX01013518.1, from coordinate 594,768 downwards.
CTATATAAATAAACAGAATACTTTAAAATGGATATGGTATGGTACTTGAGCCCTGATTAGAAGAGAGTACCTTATTCCTCAAAGTGTCTTTGAATAAGGGTAGACATCTAAAATCTGATATTGTAGAAATGGTCAAAGGGAAGATGATGAACCGACCTTTCTGGGTACTAAATCAAGGGCATTTCTAAGGGGAAAAAGGCACTTTTAATCCTATATAAATAAACAGAATACTTTAAAATGGATATGGTATGGTACTTGAGCCCACAAGAAACTCAGCATGGCATACATACCTCATTTAATTGGCTCATAAGAGAATCAGAAACTACGGCAAAAATACTTCACGTTCTGATGGTTGTGCACCATGCCATAATGAGGTTTGGAATCTGGGAATGTGCCTACATAATTCATTTCAAAAGTTTAAAGGTGTTTTTTTTTTTTTTTGTAAAATGCTTCTGTTTTATACTTTCTGGTGTGTATCAACAGACCACCACTGCATCACACAGTTGGCCCTAAAGAAGACAGACAAGCTGCAACCAAGCTGCGATAAAAAGACATCACTGATTGACATGAACAGTCTTCTGCCTGGGGAAAAAGTCCAGCTCACCATCTGCAGTGTCTTTTTTTTTTTTTTTTTTAGAGCTTCCATTTTACTTTATTTTACTTTACAGTACTCTATTGGTTTTGGCATACATTGACATGAATCTGCCACGGGTGTACACGAACTCCCAAACATGAATCCCCCTCCCACCTCCCACCCCACATCATCCCTCCGGATCATCCCCATACACCAGCCCCAAGCATCCTGCATCCTGCATCGAACATAGACTGGCGATTCGTTTCTTACATGATAGTATACATATTTCAATGCTCTTCTCCCAAATCATCCCACCCTCTCCCCCCGCTCTCCCTCAGAGTCCAAACGTCCGCTCTACATATCTGTGTTTCTTTTCTGCAGTGTCTTTAACATGATACTCAGTGTGCCGAAATGGGGAGAGGCAAAAATAAACAGATACTTTCTGCTATGTCTTGATCAGACCTGCCTTTCTAAAATTTATAGACACCCTGACAATGGAAAGGAAGGTATCCCTGAGCCATCAGAACCAACCATTCTAGGACTTCAACTGTTTGGTCTTTATCTCCTTCTGTGTCTTTTCTTCCTAAGAGGTTTCAGATCATTTCTTAAAAGCCAAATCTGGCCCTATCATCTTGTGAGGCCTCCAGAACCACTCGGAGGCAGCAGAGTCTGTGATAATTTTTAGTCTGTATTGTACGCTACTTGTAAGGTCACTTAATTTGTTGTAGGAGTATGATATCTTGCCACCACCTGGAAGCATTCTGATAGTCGAGGCCATTTCTTACAGTTCCTCTTGCCACATCAGCTCTATGACAGAGTATACAAAAAAGCTCAATGTTATATGTGAAGTTGATTTTCCTTACTACCTCGACACTTGCTCTTGAACACACACACACACACACACACACACACACACACACGTCGTTTTAAAAATGGAGCTTCCTCTGGAGCTAAGGTGCCCACCTGTCATGGGACATTTTCAGCTGCTGGGTCTGCTGCTCGTGGGCGCTGATCAGGAGCTTTCTGAGCAGTTCGCACTGCTGGCTGAGGTGCAGGTCCCGGATCTCCTGCTCCTCCGCACTGTGGGTGTTGATCATGTCTGACCACTCCTTCGTGTGCTGTGCCACAATCTCCTTGACCTGCGTGGGGAAAAGGGTGGTGGCGCCTGGAATTCTCCCAAGCAGGTAGGAACTAAAAGCGCAATATTAACCACGCATTTCAGATCCCCTCATCGCTTTACTTGGTCAATCAGCAGACGCCTATAGAACCTGTAAAACCACGTACTAACCAACAGGAACTAGGAAGTCATCAGTTTTTAAAACAGGGCAATCATTTTGGCTCTAGATTTTTAACCATGACCCATTTCACTGCCTAAGTTGCCGACATGCTGGTTTGCCTGGTCCTTGGGCTCCTTTACCGACTCGATGAGAATTCTCTTCATCTCCTCATGCTCTTCGCTTCCACAAGGTCATGGGTCTGAATAGAGAGCTGTATGTCCTCTTATTCCTGGGCCATGACTTAGTGTGTCGTCTCAGCAAACGCTGGGGTGGACAGTCTTCCCCTGCAGAGAGTAGCTGTGCTCTTCACACTGTGGGTTTTATGGATCATCAAGTGCCAGAGTCTACTCCTCCAGCTCCTTGAGTCTGGCTGCCCCGTGACTTGCTTTAGCCTGTAAGACTGTAGCAAATGTGATGCAAACAGACGCTGTGCAAGTGCTTATCCTTTCTCTGTTCTTGGAACTCTGAGAAGCCTGTGCTAGCCTGCTGGAGAGTGAGAGTTCATACAGTTAAAACCACCAGCAGCCAGCTTCCTACCAGACACAGAGATGCCACCAGTCTTGGCCGACTGCTGACACACGCAAGTCCAGCCGGAAGTAGAGCTGTTCAAGGGGCATACAGTCTGAGTTCTAACCCACTGAACTGCCAGTTAATACATGGTAGTTGTCTTAAGCCACCAAAGTTGGGGATGGTGTTTCATTCAGCAAAAGCAACCTGATACAGTAACCAAGGTTTCTACTTTTGTATTTACACAAAGCGTTTAAAAATCATGGAGTGTCTCATAGTCATTAATTCTCAAACATTCTAGTTAAGAGGAGGAAAAAAGAAAGTAGGGAACAGCTCTCAAAAATGTACAGCTTTAGACTCTTTACCCCTTTTTAGACTGCAAGGCAGAACAGACACAGATACACAGCACCAGGGAGAACTGTAGTTCGGAACGCCTGGCTGGCCCAGGCGTGTGGCAGCGCTGCTCGCTGGATGATGGCGCTTCATGGAGACAGAGGAGACTGGCTGGTTTGACAAAAAGCTATAGCTGGGAACTTTGTCTTTAACAGCTCTTTTTCTTTTATAACTATTATCATAAGATATTTATGTTCTTGACTGCAACATGATGCTTGGTTCTTCAAGATGTCTGTAACCACACTTCACGTCCCCTAAACGCGTATTTTCTTGTGTTTCTTTGGAGAATATGAGTGATTAGGCTCATCTCCTAGAATCTTAGCTCTGGAATTCTCCCCATCCCAAACTTCCACAGCAAAGTTAGAATGGAAAATTAAACTAGCGACTAAAAAATGAATATTGACATAAGAGTTACTGAACCCTCCGGATGGGTGGCTTTCTGTCATATGTTCAATGTCACCTCTGTAAGGAAGTAATTCTACGTTCTACAAAACATTTCCTTTTAATCCATTTATTGTTTTCCTGACGCCTCTGAGGCCAGACAACATAGACATTGTGAGTATATACGTCTACAGTGAAAGAAAGGTGTTCCATGAAATGCCTCTTCTCTAGCCCAGTGGGCCCAGGCCAGCCCCAGGCTACTGTTATTTCTGATTAAAACTGGGTGCAGCTGCAAAACAAATGACCAACTTGTTGCTGTAAAAATAGGCATTTTCTTACCTTGGATTTGTGATCTGATGTCAGCGTCTGAATTTTAATTTCTGTTTCTTTCTTCATTTCAAGACAATTACTTCCCCTGAAAATGGAAAACCGCAAATGCATGCCAAGCTTGAGATATCTTCCCGCTCCCAGAGGCCTTTGCTCCAAAGTCTTCTGATGAAGACAATTAGTTCATCACACTTGGGATGCCACGGCTCACTGGGCAACCTCAGTTCTTCTAGTAATAGATGCACACCTTACAAAATATCTGTATCGTGATTACTCAATTCAACCACTACACAAACAGCCATTTCAGACCTAACAATTATTTCATTGTAAAGGATTTGTTGTCAGTTTCCATTTTGGTTCCTACTGTTCTTCAAGCTATTTTTCATTTATTCAATAATATACTATTTAGGATGAGAACTGAAAAACAGGACCTCAGCCTTGAAGTGAATTTTCAATTCTTCTACTTTGGTTGTAAAGCCAGATTTTTGTCTTTGACACATGCCAGCAAGGGAGAAAAATAGCATTTCTTGGCACTCTGGGGTGATTTTTGCTTCTTATTCTATTGTGAGTAGGAAATATATACTAGGCGATTGCCCAGCAAGCATTACTGCTTATTTCAGGGATTATTTGTTCCTTTTGGAATATCCGTATCATTGCTGAAACCAGAACAGGCCCTGAGCGTCTGTCTTTAGCATGCATGCTCTGATTTATTACAGCTTAAGTCAGAATGCTTCATCGTGTTATTAACGGAGGGTGCCTCTGAGAGACACGTTCTAAACATCCAACTGATCACTTCTCCACGGCTGGCACTGCACGTGTTTTTCCCTACTCTGTTATTCAGTTAGCTTGCAACATCACAGAGACATCTCCCTAGCTGAATTCTAGATAAACTCTTTCAAAGTAAATGCAATGGCAGGTTTTATTCAACAGTTTTAGCTGTTGGCATAAGGTAAAGATTCTTGAAATATTAAACATCAAAACTGGATTTTTCCCCCTTGAGTACATCAACCTTATTATTTATTACCTGGTGATGCAAAATGATTTCTGGAATTTTCCCAACTTTAATTCGTTTTTCCCTCTCTCCCCATTAACCTTAAAGGTACTTGCATGGAAAACTCATGAAAGACACAGTTATTATTTCATTAACCAACATCTGTAGAACTTGAACAAAGCTTCTCTTTCCCCTTCAGTCACTCCCTTTAGCTTAGTAGGTCTCTTACTTTCTGAAATCATTTTTAATGATACAAACACAGTTAAGACTACGTTCTTCCTTGGCCTGAACAGGCAGCTAAACTGTGGGAAAAGACAAACATAAAAAGGCAAAAATCCTCCAGAAGGACATCCGCAGCCTTTACCCTTTCTTCTTCATTGCCTTCTCGAGGATTTTCTCATGAGTCAATTTCTCCTTGTCGTACTGTGCCACAATCTTGTCAACTTGCGTGCAGTGTAGTTTCTGCATTGTACTGTGTTCCTGCAGAAGAATTTGTAGTTACAAGTTAGACTTGCAGTGAGGCTGATAAACTTTAGCCCACGCTGGGCTGGCATAATTTTCACCAGTACCTGTGGAGTCTCGGTTTGAAAATCAAAAGTAACTGAGTCTGGGAGCTGGAAAGACTTCCAACCTCCCATGCAACCTGAGAGTTTGTGTCCCCATAAGGCCTCGCCAACAAGGGGGTCTCCAGCCTCAGTCTAATGAACATGCCTACCTCAAAAGGCAGCCCTGCCCACTGCTGGGCAGCACCAATCATTCCAAAGTTCTTTCCTCTGCACATAGATGGCTCCATAGAAAAATAAACTCAAAATGGATTAAAGATCTAAACGTAAGACCAGAAACTATAAAACTCTTAGAGGAGAACACAGGCAAAACACTCTCTGACATAAATCACAGCAGGATCCTCTATGATCCACCTCCCAGAATACTGGAAATAAAAGCAAAAATAAACAAATGGGATCTAGTTAAAATTAAAAACTTCTGCACATCAAAGGAAACTATAAGCAAGGTGAAAAGACAGCCTTCAGAATGGGAGAAACTAATAGCAAATGAAGCAACTGACAAACAACTAATCTCAAAAATATACAAGCAACTTATACAGCTCGATTCCAGAAAAATAAATGACCCAATCAAAAAATGGGCCAAAGAACTAAATAGACATTTCTCCAAAGAAGACACACGGATGGCTAACAAACACATGAAGAGATGCTCAACATCACTCATTATCAGAGAAATGCAAATCAAGACCACAATGAGGTACCACTTCACACCAGTCAGAATGGCTGCGATCCAAAAGTCTGCAAGCAATAAATGCTGGAGAGGGTGTGGAGAAAAGGGAACCCTCTTACACTGTTGGTGGGAATGCAAACTAGTACAGCCACTATGGAGAACAGTGTGGAGATTCCTTAAAAAACTGCAAATAGAACTGCTTTATGACCCAGCAATCCCACTCCTGGGCATACACACCGAGGAAACCAGAATAGAAAGAGACACATGTACCCCAATGTTCATCGCAGCACTGTTTATAATAGCCAGGACATGGAAACAACCTAGATGTCCATCAGCGGATGAATGGATAAGAAAGCTGTGGTATATATACACAATGGAGTATTACTCAGCCATTAAGAAGAATACATTTGAATCAGTTCTAATAAGATGGATGAAACTGGAACCAATTATACAGAGTGAAGTAAGCCAGAAAGAAAAACACCAATACAGTATACTAACACATATATATGGAATTTAGAAAGATGGTAATGAGGACCCTGTATGCAAGACAGCAAAAGAGA
>SJYX01013518.1:548935-587175 GCA_006410675.1 Oreotragus oreotragus | reverse complement strand
GGAAAAAAAAAAAAAAGATGGCTCCATAGAACTCCACCCATCCATCTTGTTTTTCTTTTCCTTCTTTGTCCGTACCATGTGGGATCTTAGTGCCCTGAGCAGGGAAAGTGCTCAGTCTTAACCTCTGGACCACCAGGGAAGTCCCTCACTGTCCACCTTTGCTCTGCTGTCTGAGTCATCTAACTGGGCCACGGCCCCTTCCTCAACCTAGTGCCCAGAATGCAAGGTCAGCCAGCACATTCCTTCTCTTTTACATGCCGAGTCTAACTATCCATCGTGTGGCATGGCGTCTACACACCAGGGACATTTTGGAAGGTCTTGAACACCATCGTTACACAGGGAGAACTGCCGTTGTGGTCTCACCGTCAGCTCATTTTGGATCCTAACAATATTTTTGCCAGCTTCCTTACCAAGATGCATTCACAAGGAAGACAGACTGTTCAGGAGCCCTGGCCTTCAGCTTTACAGATGTTTAAAACATTTCTCCATCTGCTTCCTCTAATCACTGATATGGACTGAAAGGTTTTGAAAAATAAGTGTTTCTCTATGAGCATTACTTTTTCCTGATAACTTGGCCACATCCAGGGACTTAATGAAATCAGGTTCTTTAGCTGCTCAGTCCCCTAAACACAGAGGAAAATATTACTATCAATCATATTCACTCCAAGATGATGCTTAATGTGATATTCTAGTACTACTCTTGAGAAACTTAGAGAAATGAGAGATAAAGTCTGGAATGGGGAGATGATCTGCAGCTTATACAGCTCCCCTCATGGTCATGTTTGTGTTTGCTTACTTTTTACAGTGTGTCCAAAGGAGACACACAGATGTCTAACAAACACTCGAAAAGATGCTCAACATCACTCATTATTAGAGAAATTCAAATCAAAACCACAAGGATGTACCATCTTACTCTGGTCAGAATGGCTGCCATCTCGAAGTCTACAAGCAATAAATGCTGGAGAGGGTGCAGAGAAAAGGGAACCCTCTTACACTATTGGTGGGAACGCAAACTAGTACAGCCACTATGGAGAACAATGTGGAGATTCCTTAAAAAACTGGAAATAGAACTGCCATACGACCCAGCAATCCCACTGCTGGGCATACACACCGAAGAAACCAGAATTGAAAGACACGTGTACCCCAGTGTTCATTGCAGCACTGTTTATAATAGCCAGGACATGGAAGCAACCTAGATGTGCATCAGTAGGTGAATGGATAAGGAAGTTCTGGGACAGATACACCATGGGACATTACTCAGCTATAAAAAAGAACACAATTTGAGTCAGTCCTAATGAGGTGGATGAAACTATTATACAGAGTGAAGTCAGAAAGAGAAACACCAATGCGGTATACTAACGCATATATATGAAATTTAGAAAGATGGTAATGATGACCCTATATGCAAGACAGCAAAAGAGACACAGACGTAAAGGACAGACTTTTGGACTTTGTGCGAGAAGGTGAGGGTGGGATTTGAGAAAACAGCATTGAAACATGTATATTATCATATGTAAAACAGATGACCAGGACAAGTTCAATGCATGAAGCAGGGCACTCAAAGCTGGTGCTCTGGGACAACCCAGAGGGGTGGGCTGGGGAGGGCGGGGGGCTCAGGATGGGCGACACATGTACACCCCTGGCTGATCCATGTTGATGCAGGGCAAAACCATGACAATACTGTAAAGTAATTAGCCTCCAATTAAAATAAATAAATTAGTTTAAAAATAAGGTGTGCAACAAGACTGACTTAATTTTTTAAAAATTGATTCTCTTCCTAAGAAAATCACCTTGAACCTAATTCATGAATATCTTTAAAGATTTCATAAAATATAAATGGGGAAGGGATTTTGAACCTTACCAAGATTTCATTAATTTCCCCGTGTTGCTAGTGAGTTAACACACGAATTGATCTACAGTTCCTATATTCATCAATTCTTCAGAAATGCATTGGTGTAGCCAGTCCTAGCCTTCCTGTCAGGTCGATAAATGCCTTTGGGAGAAGGTATAGAGGAGGGTGTTGATAGGTCCTTGGAATAGGCTCTAGAAACAGGGACAATGGGGGTAGTCCTAGATGATGTTACTCTGCTCTGGATCTGGGGTCAGAGAATTATATGTAACAGTGTCTTGCTTAACTTGTGGTTGGAACAGCTGGTAAACCTACTCCCTAGTACCAATCTAATACTAGTACTGGGCTGGCCAAAAAGTTCATCTGGGTTCTCCATAAGAGCTTATGGAAAAACCCAAATGAATTTTTGGCCAACCCAATATATGTTCTTGAAATAAACACATTTCAGTCAGGGCTTCTGCAAGTCTCAGATCTTGGGACGAGCCACTTAATCCCAGTCTGTCCATCTTTATAACTGGTATAGTGATACCTACTTTATGGGTTGTTAGGATTAAAAGTAAATATAATATAAATCATATTTCAAATGCTTATTAAGCCTTATGCAAAATATGTTGCTGTTCAGTTGCCAAGTTGTGTCTGATTTTTTGTGACCTCATGGACTGCAGCACGCTAGGCCTTCCTGTCTAATTCAAAATATGGTGAGATACAAATCTACTTCTATTTTTTGATCCTCATGAAAACATGCAGAGTGACCTGAGAGAACAGCCAGTGAAATTAAATCAATAAATCTTTCCTTCAAGTTTAACACACTACCCCAAGAATAGACTGACATGTTGATGTATCCTTATTTAAATGGATTTAGCTACTTCGGCACTGTTATGGGAGAAAAACACTAAAAACTACTAGCCTTCCTTAAGAGATTTAATAATCATCATGCCTGTCTGCACATGTATTAATTTTCCTGGACAACTAAACAAGAGGTTCTGTGAAAGTCTAGGGGCTTCCTAGGTGGCTCAGTGGGTAAAGAATCTGCCTGCAATGCAAGAGATGCAGGCAGACACGAGTTTGATCCCTGGGTCAGGAAGACCCCCTGAAGGAGGGAAGGCAACCTGCTCCTATATACTTGCCTGGAAAATCCCATGGACAGAGGAGCCTGGTGAGCTACAGTTTATGGGATCACAAAGACTTGGATACGACTGAAGTGACTGAGCATGCATGCATATAAGTCTAGAATAAAACATTCTAGAGGTGCTACCAGATATAGAACAGACTGGTTCCAAATCAGGAAAGGAGTGCATCAAGGCTGTATATTATCACTCTTCTTATTAAATTTATATGCAGAGTACATCATGAGAAATGCCAGGCTGGATGAAGCACAAGCTGGAAGCAAGATTGCTGGGAGAAATATCAATAATCCAAGATATGCAGATGACACCATCCTTATGGCAGAAAGTGAAGAGAAACTAAAGAGCCTCTTGATGAAAGTGAAAGAGGAGAGTGAAAAAACTGGCTTAAAGCTCAACATTCAGAAAAAAAAGATCATGGCATCTGGTCCCATCACTTCATGTTTTTTTTTTTTTTCTAGTAGTGGCCTTCTCTTCTCCTCCTAGAGAAGTTCTTTTAGGATTAGTTGCAAAGTTGGTCTGATGGTGCCAAATTCTCTTGTCTGTAAAGCTTTTGATTTCTTTGTTTGATCTGAATGAGAGCCCTGCTGGGTAGAGTATTCTTGGTTGTAGTCTCTTCCTTTTCATCACTTTAAATATATCATGTCTTTCTAGCCTGCAGAGTTTCTGGTGAGAAATCACCTGATAATCTTATGCGAGTTCCCTTGTACATTATTTGTTACTATTCCCTTGTTTCTTTTAGTATATTTTCTTTGTCTTTTATTTTTGTTAGTTTGATTACTATATGTCAGCAGCATAGTCCTCCATAGACTCTGCTATTTCTGGACTTGGGTTACTGCTTCCTTTCCCATGTTAGGAAAGCTTTCAGCTATTATCTCTTTAAATATTTTCTCAGGTCCTTTCTCTTGCTGTCTCTTCTCTTTTTAGGACCCAATAATGTGAATGTTGGTGCATTAAATGTTTTTGCAGAGATCTCTTAGACAGTTCTCATTTCTTTTCATTCTTTTTCCTTTATTCTGTTCTGCAGCAGTGATTTCCACCATTCTGCCTTCCAGCTCACTTATCTGTTCTTCTGCTTCAGTTATTCTGCTATTGATTCCTTCTAGTGTATTTTTCATTTCAGTTGTTGTATTGTTCACCTTGTTCGCTCTTTATTTCTTCTAGGTCTTTATTAAACATTTCTTGTATCTTCTTGATCTGTGCCTCCATTGTTTTTCCAAGGTCTTGGGTCATCTTTCTTATCATTACTGTGAATTCTTTTTCAGGTAGATTGCCTATTTCCACTCACTCCACTCACTCCAGTTGTTCTTCTGGGGTTTTATCTTGTTCCTTCATCTGGAACATATTCCTCTGCTGTCTAGTTTTGTCTAACTTTCTGTGATTGCAGTTTCTGATTTGTAGGCTGCAGGAATGTAGTTCTTGCTGTCTGCCCCCTGGTGGATGAGGCTAAGAGGCTTGTGCAGGCTTCCTGGTGGGAGGGACTGGAACCTGCCCACTGGTGGGTGGAATTGGGTCTTGTCTTTCTGGTGGTGGACAGGGATGTGTCAGGGAGTATAGTTTTTTGGACAGCTGTGTGCTCAGGGCAACTTTAAGCAGCCTGTCTGCTGATGGGTGGAGCTGTGTTCCCACTCTGTTGGTTGTTTGGCTTGAGACATCCCAGACTTGGAGCCGACCACCTGTTGGTTGAGGCCGGGTCCAAGAGGGCTCATGCCAAGGACTGTGGCCACCAGTGTCCTTGTCTTCACGGTGAGCCACTCCCCCTACCTCCACAAGAGACCGTCCAACATTAGCAGGTGAGTCTGACCCCATCTCTGATGAGGTCACTGCATTTTACCCCAATTTCTGGTGTGCACGAGACCTTATGTACACCCTCCAAGAGTGGAGTTTCAGTTTCCCCCAGTCCTATGGAATTCCTGCAGTCAAACCCCACTGACCTTCAAAGGCAAATTCACCGGGGGTTCCTCCTCCCATTGCCAGACTCCCAAGCTGTGGACCCTGACGTGGGCTCAGAATTTTCATTCCGGGTGAGAGAACTTTGGTGGCGTGATTATTTTCCAGTTTGTGGGTCACCAACCTGGCGTGTATGGGACTTGATTTTGTCAGAGTATGGCCCCCCCCATCTCACCGTGGCTCCTTCTTTGTCTTTGGATGTAGGATCTCTTTTTCGATAGGTCCTAGCATTGTTTTATTGATGCTTGTTCAGCAATTAGTTGAGATTTTGGTGTTTCCATAAGAAGAGGTGAGCTCACATCCTTCTATTCCACCATCTTTCTCCTCTTCCCTACTTTCTTATGGTCCCAAAATTCCTTGTAAAATTAAAAATATATATTTCTTGAATTGGTGGGTCAAGAAAGAAATGTAAAGCTGGCCCCATTTGAGAAATTTTTAAATTTCAGATCCAGGGGGAAAAAAATTGCTTCTCTTAAGACACTATGCTTCCTCTTTTTCTTTGTCAAAAAACATGACCACATGACCTTTTCCTCTTTGCCCCAATTGCAAGGAACCTTAGGACCAAATCTGAAATTCAAGCATGGCAACAATGTCAGCCTCAGTGGTTAACTGAATCACATCTCCTTGATCCCCAAAATGCTAGTTTTCTATTGAACTACATTAGTTTTACAGTAGTAAATCACCTTAACCCTTCTGTAGAAATACATGGCCTATTAATAAATTCAGTAAATACTTTTGGTGAAAGAATTTTTATAGAGGAACAATGAGCATTGTTCAATGGTATAGATTTAAAGTCTGGCCTCAAGCAATGCTGCTGTAAGCCCACCCCTCATTCTGGAGAACTCCCTCCTTTTATGAGGCATCTGGAAAGAGACTGTGGATGGCTGTTACCAAACCCAGGATTTGTTGAACAGCTTGGGGGAAAAAACTTCAGTTTTTTTTTTTTTTTAGTCGGACATGACTGAGCAACTTAACTGAACTGAGAAGTACTACAGTCCTGTGTCTCTTCCAAATATCACTGAAAGGCAGGTGGAAAAGATTGCTTCTCTATATATTTTAGTGTAGTACAAGAAAAAAAAAAAGAGGCTTTGAGGGTTGGAAATTAGCTGGCATAGACCACTGCTTAAGGAAGTAGTATGGTGAGCCCTAATTAACCCCATCAGATACAGGAATGAGGGTGTGTGGACATAAGGGCATTCATGATGGATTCATGGATATGAGACATACTCTACAAGTCTCCTTTTCTTGCCAGCACAGAGCCCAATGCTGGTACAAAGTAGATACAATAAAGCTGCATGAATAAAAAATTAATAGCATGGGAGAGCAGAAAGAGGACTTGGATTCCAGTCCCAGCTCAGTCCAAAATTACCTCAGAGGCCTTGGACAATATATATAAATCTTTCCAGGTCTCAGTTTCTTTATTAGAAAACTGAACAATATCTGTTTGTCCAATGTAATTCAGGGTTATGAGCTGCAAGTTACCTAATGTATATATAAATAATTTAAAGAATTAGAAGCATATTGAGTTAAAATGATTACAATGACTATACATGACAAAAAACTGGCCTTGAAAACTAATCTCTCTGTGCTCAAAACTATCCCTGTGTAGTAGCCAGCAAAGATTGAAGTTTTGGGATAATCTGGTTCCCAGACATCACTTCTCCTTTCACAAAGGAACAAGGTCCTAATTACTGATCACCAAAGTATGGGGCGGCAAGCCTCAGCTTCCTGTTGTACAAAATAGAGGAGCCAGGAAATTATTTCTAGGCTTACTTAGCTAAAAACAACAAACAACAGTAACAATAAACACCAGCTATCATAGATTTTATGTTTTTGGTCCCTACCTTAGTTATAAGACCCTATGGAAGAGAGAGTTTTTCATTCATTCAGGTCAAGAGTACCAAAATTTGTGAACCCCCCACCCACCTCCCTCCCCACCCCATTCCCTCTGGGTTGTCCCAGTATACCGGCTTTGAGTGCCCTGCTTCATGCATCAAACTTACACTGGTGATCTATTTCACATACGGTAATGTACATGTTTCAGTGCTATTCTCTCAAATCATCCTACCCTCGCCTTCTCCCAGAGTCCAAAAGGTTGTTCTTTACATCTGTGTCTCTTTTGCCATCTTGCATATAGAGTCATCATTACTGTCTTCCTAAATTCCATCTATATACATATATGCATTAATATACTATATTGGTGCTTCTCTTTCTGGCTTACTTCACTCTGTATAATAGGCTCCAGTTTCATCTACCTCATTATAACTGACTCAAATGCATCCTTTTTTTATAGCTGAGTAATATTCCCCTGTGTATATGTACCACAACTTCCTTATCCATTCATTGGCTGATGGACATCTAGGTTAAATTCAGCTTCTTTTGTGAAAAACATCAGCTGCAATTCATTCTTTTGCCTGCTGTGACTCTAGGCTTAAATTCTCACCCCACAAATGATGCTAAGGCTCTGAGTAAACTGTGTTTGCTCGGCACACACCTCTGAGATGACCAGCAGGCTGTCTTTGTGGGTGGTTGCTGTGTTTCTGGTAACTTCTACTTCATGACAGAGCTGTAGGTCTGTTACTGACTTCTTATCATGAATTACCTGTGACAAGTTTAACAGCAGCCTTGGTGTTTGTTATCAGAAAAACTGCTTGCCTAACACAGACTATATTTTCCATTAGCAGCTTTCTTGAAATGTCAAATTTTAGTTGGTTTCTCAGGCATTTTATTTGACTCATTTGTGGTGATATTGTAAACTGATGGTCCAGGAGATGCATCCCGTTTTATTTTTCAGCCTACATGGTATTTCAGAAAAAGTCTGTCTTATTGTCAATATTTAAAGAACAGGAGGTTCACATATGACCTGATTCTACGATTCTCCTTTAGAGAATGAAGGTGGCTTACAGGCTCTCAAGGTACCAGAGGTGGGAACTGAGTCTGACTTCCCCTCTGGACAGGAATGAGGGCTCCCTGTTTTCCATTCAGGACCAACTTCCTTCATTTACTTCTTTTACTTCCATTGATTTGGAATTCCTCTTCCAATGTATTATTGGGAATATTTATTTAACTTCGGGTTTAAATGTTTTGCTCTCAGGGCTGGACCACATGTGACAATTGAAAATCATCCCTGTGTCTTAGCAAAAGCAACTCTAGCTCTGGGCCCAGATGAGCCCTGGGTTTGTATGGGATCACGGCTCCTTCATTCTGCTCTTTCTGTATCTCATCTAAAGGACACTTGGAAAACCATTTCCTTAGTTTCCATTTCAAATTGAAGAGGTTGTTACAGGAAGTGAGAGACAAGTAGCAGATTCACTGCCAACTGTGTTGAGAGGGTCAAAACAATCGGCTACTGCCATTTCCCCCATACTGGGTCTGCTGGCATCTCCACTCCATTCAGGGCTAGAATGGGCATTACTCCTGTCTTCTCATCCCACAATCCTAATAGCAGATATCGTCTCTCCTTTTTTTTTTAAAAAAAAAAACTGGAATATAGCTGCTTTACAACGCTGTGTACTCTCTGCTGTACAGCAGAGTGACTTAGCCACATATTTACATACATCCCTTCATTTTGGGTCTCCTTCATCACAGAGCACTGAGCAGAGTGCCCTGAGCCACACAGCACGTTCTCATTAGCTAGCTATTTTATACTTAGTATCAAGAGTGTATCAAGAAGAACTAAAGAGCCTTTTTTGGGGCTCCAAAATCATTGCAGATGGTGACTGCAGCCATGAAATTAAAAGACACTTGCTCCTTGGAAGAAAAGCTATGACCAACCTAGAGAGCATATTAAAAAACAGAGACATTACTTTACCAACAAAGGTCGGTCTAGTCAAGGCTATGGTTTTTCCAATAGTCATGTATGGATGTGAGAGTTGGACTGTGAAGAGAGCTGAGTGCCAAAGAATTGATGCTTTTGAAATGTGGTGTTGGACAAAACTCTTGAGAGTCCTTTGGACTGTGAGGAGATCCAACCAGTCCATCCTAAAGGAAATCAGTCCTAAATATTCACTGGAAGGACTGATGGTGAAGTTGAAACTCCAAAACTTTGGCCACCTGATGCAAAGAACTGACTCATTAGAAAAGACCCTGATGCTGGGAAAGATTGAAGGCAGGAGGAGAAGGGGACGAAAGAGGATGAGATGGTTGGATGGCATCACCAACTCGATGGACATGAGTTTCAGTAAGCTCTGGGAGTTGGTGATGGACAGGGAAGCCTGGCGTGCTGCAGTCCATGGAGTCGCAAAGAGTCAGACATGAGTGAGCGACTGAACCGAACTGGCTGAACTGATCAATAGTGTATAGACTGGGACTCACACTTATTTCTTTGGCTTTCTTTTAGAAATGGCAGATCCTCCTTGACACACTACTATTTCTTCTGCATCCTGCAGCTAACCTTCAAGTTTGGAAATAGGCTCTTTTATGGACTGTACATTTCTTAAATGACTTGGGTAAGTAACCACATTCTCTGCCTCCCTTTATGAGAAGAGAAACGACCTCCTCAGGCTGATATGTAAAGGCTGAGCGCACGCTGCTGTCACTGCACCTGCACCCAGCACTGCTCTCTGCTCCTGGCGGCCATGTGCACGGTGGCTGGTGCTGGGGCTGGAAGGTGCAGCCCAGGCCACCTTCCCTCCTCGGGAGGGCAGTTTATAAGCCAAGCCTGTGCGGTGGCAAACTTTATCCCATTTTAGATAGCATCATTTATATAACCCAACTATTAGAAAGGGTTATATAAATATTGTTTCATAGAAAGGCTAGGCGAGTTAATTCTCACTATTGCTTGACAACAGGGCAAAATCCATTTTTCACGGAGGCCAGCTCTGCACCTTGGAGGCCATTACTGGGGTTTCCACTGAGGGACACTAAAAAGTGTTAAATAATACTCCTGAAGAAACAGTTTTTAAAAATTAGTGTGCATAAGAGAGGAGCTTCAGGTTTCCCAGCTGGCACTAGTGGTAAAGAACCTGCCTGCCAGTGCAGGAGACAGAAGGAACGCAGGTCCCCGGGTCGAGAAGACCCCCTGGAGGAAGGCACGCAATTCACTCCAATATTCTTGAAAGAGAATCCGAAGGACAGAGGAGCCAGGTGGACCTCGGTCCGTATGGTTGCAGAGTCGGACACAGCTGAAGCCACTTAGCAGCAGCAGGAGAAGAGTTTATTAAAAATGTATTTCCTAGACTTCTCCATGGAGATGATAACAAAGTCTCTAGGGGGCACAAGGATACGCATTTTTTACGAAGCCTCCAGGTTTGGTGCAAGGATCATTTGTGGAAAAAGTAGTCCAAAAGATGCCAAGATATTTGTGCCCTGGAGGCTTATGATTGCTCTTAGAAACCTTTTACAAACAAGGTCTTACTGTATAACACAGAGGAGTATTCTTAGTATCCTATGACAAACCATAATGGAAAAGAAAAATTTTTTAAAAGAATATATGATGTAGGGTGGGAGGTGCGAGGGGGGTTCATGTTTGGGAGTTCATGTACACCTGTGGCGGATTCATGTCAATGTATGCCAAATCCAATACAGTACTGTAAAGTAAAATAAACTTTAAAAAAAAAAAAAAGGAAAAAAAAAGAATATATACATACACACACACACATCAAAATCACTTTGCTGTACAGCAGTAATTAACATAGCATTGAAAATCAACTGTATTTCAACAAGCAAACAAACTCCTTTTACTAGGACCATAAAGAAGATGTTTGGATTTAAAGACTGATGCTAGAAAACTCAGAGGCAACTCAATATAGTGATGAAGAGCTTGAGCTCTGGAGTCTGAGAATTTTGATCCAAATCCTGGCTCCCTCATCTAAAGGCTAGGTGATTTAGTCAAGCTGCGTTTCTGTTAAAGTAAATGATCTCATCTGGCAAATGGCTGGGAGACTGTTGCAAAAAGGGTCACAATGGTCTCCCTCTCTGTATCCAATCCCCTCTGCAATATGGCTTTGTGGTTCCTCCTGTCTAGTAGGGTCCTCGTTGCTTGAACCTGGTCCAACCTCGTGACCCACTGTAGCCAAGAGGAGGCAGAAATGATGCTGTGCAGTTCTGAGCTGAGGCTGGGATCTTGGGATCCCTGCTATAAACAAGTCTGGGCCACTGCTGAAGATGGAAGACCACAGAAAGCAGAGAGGAAAGGACTCAGTAGAGGTCTTGCTAAATCACCCACCTCCCCACACAGACCGAAGTGAACTTAGATGAGACCTGAGGAATGATCCAGCTGAACCCAGCCCAAACTGCTGATCCACAAAATCATGAGCCAAATAAATGGTTGCTTTCAAACTCACTACATTTGGGGATAGTTTGTTACCCAGCAAAAGCTAACTGATACAAGGTAATATATTAATATAATTACTCTTTTATATAATTGCTATAAAATACCTAAGAAAACATGCTTACATAAACCTCAATATATATTAGCTAGTTTTACCATTTTATAAGTACTGACAGAAAGAAAAATCAGTGTTAGGATCAAATGGATATCAAACACTAAGTGTGTCCTGTGGTAATAGATTCAAACCCATCCACCCACCTCCTTCACCAGTTTTTCCTTTTTCACTTTTAAAGACAAATGTGTTAGCTGAGTAGACCTCAGTACATATTAGGCAAATAAATATTCCTATATAGCCTTAATCTTAAAAGTTGGCTCAGATGAGACAGTGGGAAGTATTAAGGAGCTACTATATACTTCTGCTTTATTGACTATGCCAAAGCCTTTGACTGTGTGGATCACAATAAACTGTGGAAAATGCTGAAAAAGATGGGAATACCAGACCACCTGACCTGCTTCTTGAGAAATCTGTATGCAGGTCAGGAAGCAACAGTTAGAACTGGACATGGAAGAACAGATTGGTTCCAAATAGGAAAAGGAGTACGTCAAGGCTGTATATTGTTACCCTGCTTATTTAACTTATATGCAGAGTACATCATGAGAAACGCTGGGCTGGAAGAAACACAAGCTGGAATCAAGATTGCCGGGAGAAGTATCAATAACCTCAGATATGCAGATGACACCACCCTTATGGCAGAAAGTGAAGAGGAACTAAAAAGCCTCTTGATGAAAGTGAAAGAGGAGAGTGAAAAAGTTGGCCTAAAGCTCAACATTCAGAAAACGAAGATCATGGCATCTGGTCCCATCACTTAATGGGAAATAGATGGGGAAACAGTGGAAACAGTGTCAGATTTTATCTTTTTGGGCTCCAAAATCACTGCAGATGGTAATTGCAGCCATGAAATTAAAAGACACTTACTCCTTGGAAGGAAAGTTATGACCAACCTAGATAGCATATTCAAAAGCAGAGACATCACTTTGCCAACAAAGGTCCATCTAGTCAAGGCTATGGTTTTTCCAGTGATCATGTATGGACGTGAGAGTTGGACTGTGAAGAAAGCTAAGCACTGAAGAATTGATGCTTTTGAACTGTGGTGTTGGAGAAGACTCTTGAGAGTCCCTTGGACTGCAAGGAAATCCAACCAGTCCATTCTGAAGGAGACCAGCCCTGGGTGTTCTTTGGAAGGAATGATGCTAAAGCTGAACTCCAGTACTTTGGCCACCTCATGCGAAGAGTTGGAAAAGACTCTGATGCTGGGAGGGATTGAGGGCAGGAGGAAAAGGGGACGACAGAGGATGAGATGGCTGGATGGCATCACCGACTTGATGGACATGAGTTTGAGTGAACCCTGGGAGATGGTGATGGATGGGGAGGCCTGGCGTGCTGCGATTCATGGGGTCGCAAAGAGTCAGACATGACTGAGTGACTGAACTGAACTCAACTGAATAGACTCAAAAATTATAGAAAGTTTGTAGAGCGGAAGGTTTAACTATTTGAAAACAATTATTTGCAAAGGCTTTGGGAGAATTAAAATAGATGAAAAGCACTTCAGTTATAACTAGCATAAACCACTTGTATTGTTCTTGGCAAGGAACTCACTTCTCTGAATTTCATTTTATTCATGCTTGAAATGTGAATGGAATGATTCGGGTTTCAGGGACATTGTGACGATTTAAGAATGTATATAAAATGTGTAACAAACAAGTGGCATTAAATAAATGTCAGTTTTATTAGTAACAGTAGTTTTATATGAAAAATTATAGAATTCTGAGTTTGGTAATTATACTGGCAACGCAGGCTGATAGAAAAGAGGGTCCCCTGTGTAATTAACGTGGGAGGAGGAATTCATTCATATGTTTATAATCATACATTTGTGACTTAACCTCCTGAAGTACATGAGGATATGGAAAACAAGCCATGAAATGCATTTACCTGCTGAAAATGCTTCCAAATAGCATTCTGAAAAGCAACAGGCAAGCACTGTGCAATATGGCTCTATTATGTGACCTAAGGAATTTTGAAGGCTTCCTCCAAAAAATGTACACTAAGGCTGTTATGAAAGTTCACACAGATTTAGATGGTAGGATTTAGGGAGATTTAAAATCTCTTTTTAAGTTTTGGTTCTATTATACTGTGGGGCTCCAAGAAACTCAAGGTTGTTTCTGAAAATGAAGGCAACTTGGATTCTTTCAAATCTTGGATTTCTATTTCAAATCCTAAAAGATGATGCTGTTAAAGTGTTGCACTCAATATGCCAGCAAATATGGAAAACTCAGCAGTGGCCACAGGACTGGAAAAGGTCAGTTTTCATTCAGATCCCAAAGAAAGACAATGCTAAAGAATGTTCAAACTACCGCACAATTGCACTCATCTCACAGTACTCATCTGTAGTCAACTGCACTCATCTACTCAATTGCACTCATCTCCTAGTAAAGTAATGCCCCAAATTCTCCAAGTTATGCTTCAACAGTATGTGAACTGAGAACTTCCAGATGTTCAAGGTGGATTTGGAAAAGGCAGAGGAAACAGAGATCAAACTGAAAACATCCACAGGATCATAGGGAAAGCAAGAGAATTCCAGAAAAACATCTACTTCTGTTTCATTGACTACACTAAAGCCTTTGACTATGTGGATCACAACAAACTGTGGAAAATTCTTCAAGAGATGAGAATATCAGACCACCTGACCTGCCTCCTGAGAAACCTGTATGCAGGTCAAGAAGCAACAGTTAGAACTGGACATGAAACAATGGGCTGGTTCCAAATTGGGAAAGGAGTATGTCAAGGTTGTATATTGTCGCCCTGCTTATTTAACTTATATGCAGAGTACATCATGAGAAATGCTGGGCTGGATGAAGCACAAGCTAGAATCATGATCACAGGGAGAAATATCAATAATCTCAGATGTGCAAATGATACCACCCTTATGGCAGAAAGTGAAGAGGAACTAAAGAGCCTCTTGATGAAAGTGAAAGAGGAGAGTGAAAAAGCTGACTTAAAATTCAACATTCAAAAAACTAAGATCATAGCATCTGGTTTCATCATTTCATGGTAAATAGATGGGGAAACAATAGAAACAGTGACACACTTCATTTTCTTAGGCTCCAAAATCACTGCAGATGGTGACTGCAGCCATGAAATTAAAAGACACTTGCTCCTTGGAAGAAAAGCTATGACAAACCTAGACAGCATATTAAAAAGCATTACTTTGCTGACAAAGGCCTGTATAGTCAAAGCTATGGTTCTGCTGGTAGTAACGTATGGATATGAGAGTTGAACCATAAAGAAGGCTGAAAGTGAAGTCACTCAGTCGTGTCCGATTCTTTGCGACCCCGTGGACTGTAGCCTACCAGGCTTCTCCGTCCAAGGGATTCTCCAGGCAAGAATACTGGAGTGGGTTGCCACTTCCTTCTCCAGGGAATCTTCCCGACCCAGGGATCGAACCCGGGTCTCCCGCATTGGAGGCAGACGCTTTAACCTCTGAGCCACCAGGGAAGACCAAAAGAAGGCTGAGTGCTGAAGAACTGATGCTTTTGAACTGTGGTGTTGGAGAAGACTCTTGAGAGTCCCTTGGACTGCAAGGAGATCCAACCAGTCCATACTAAAGGAAATCAGTCCTGAATATTCATTGGAAGGACTGATGCTGAAGCTGAAGCTCCAATAACTTTGGCCACCTGATGTGAAGAGCTGAATCATTAGAAAAGACGCTGCTGCTGTGAAAGGTTGAAGGCAGGAGGAGAAGGGGAGGAGGGGATGAGATGGTTGGATGGCATCACTGACTCGATGGACGAGTTTGAGTGAGCTCCAGGAGATGGTGAAGGACAGGGAAGCCTGGAGTGCTGCAGTGCATGGGGTCATGATTACTGTCCAAAGACCTCTTCCTACGGAACAACAATATTTCAGAAGTAGGCCACCAGGCAGAGTTTACATAATGGGGGAAGTGAGAAGAGCTCTCTCCAGGTCCTCTGGCTGGAGAAGTTTGGAGCTGACCAGCATCTCTCCTGATGCACTCTGTGTGGCAAACTGTTTGCTAGAGACTCAGAGAATTTTTGTACCCAGAAGCTAAGACTATGAGTTGGTTTTCAATAGTCAGGTGATAGATATTATTCAACAATTTTGTCATATTAAGGGTGAAGCTTTGTTATGCTTTTGAAATAACCATTAGAAATGCACAGATTACAAATCAGTGACAAACAATACCAAATAGAGTATCTTTAAAAATTTCATTTCTAACCAATTAAAATGAAGGTCCTGCTGCCCAGCTGGCTGGTATCATTTTCCAAGCAGTGGTTTTGGCTGAGAGGTTTTCATCAGAGAGCTTAGAGGAGAAAACACACAAACCAGCCTACAGAGCTGCACACACATTCTGCTTGCACACATAAAACACTATACCTTTGCATGTTTCTTCTTTAAAGAATTGAGTTCTTTCTGTTGTTTCTTTAAATGCTTCAAGTAAGCCTGTGGAAAAAAAAAAATGGGACCCCAAATAAGCTTTGTGTAGTACTACCACAATGATTAAAGCTAATGAGAAACAAAAATACATCCGTTTCAGCAACAGAACAAAAGAGTGCTGGCAAAATGACCCAGCAATTTTACCTTCATCTGCTTTAAATCTTCTATCCTCACTTGAGGGATCAGTTCAATACCTGAAACAAAGTTACTGTTTATATTAAACAAAAAGTTACTGTGTAATTAGAATAAATGATCATATCAAATTTGGTTCTGAAGTCACATCTAAAGACATTGAAGCAGCTTGACACATGTTATGGCTATAGACATCTTGGTTTCCTATTACAGGATCTGTTATAGTCACTTTTACCTTTGCATTTGAAGATGCATCCTATCAGTCCACTAACTACCAAGACTATTGCCAGCTTAACATTTTTTTCAGCCCCTTTCCACTACTGAATTGAATTCTAGCATTTAAGCGATATGCTACTAAGCCCAGGAATGCCTTTAGCATATAGAAAATAATGAAATCAGATCATTGTAGAACAGGATGCTGTCATGAGCACCTAGAGTAATACACTAAGTCATCCTGTTGTTGGAGTGATGCTAAGCTAGATGTTGTCATGGCAACCACAGTTGTAGGTGAATCCCCAAACACATTCTGTTTGACTGCAGATTTTCATCTTAGGTAAACAAGATGAATGTGCATTCTATAGATTTCCATTAGAATCCCCAAGGCTAAGTATGAGATACTCGAGAAAGATAGGTATTAAATTCTAGGGTCTTGTTTTTCAGCTGCACTCATTTTTTTTTTTAATAGAGTAGAAAAGTTTATTAATGTGGTTTCAGATTTCATATAGCAAATAACCTTTCAGGAAGTACAACTTGTTAAGCTTTGTTGTAATATCAAAGAAAAATATCCACAGTATGTTGAAAGTATGTTGAAAAACCTCAACATACTTCTCCTGTTAAGAAGACGTGTACATCCAGGGTGAGGGTGGTAAAGACAGTAAGGAGGCACGGCAGAGAGAAAACAGTCTCCTGATCTCTAACACTTTGTGATAGGGATGTCAAGGGATCATGGGGCTATTCTCTGATCTCTGAGGTCTGACATCACAAGCAATTCCTGGCTTTACTGCAGGCCAGGGAGGTCTATCCTGGCATTGCAAAGAGCTCCCTATCTTTGGGTCTCTTTTCTCTCTTCTATAAAATGAACACACAGAATTGGGAGGCATGCAAAGTGCTCTAGAGATATAACAAATACTAAGAGTCTGATCTAGTCCGGTGAGACTGGGTTTTGGTCTTGGGTCAATGAAATCTTGACTAACAGGACCCTATGGAAACATAAGGGCTTCCCAGGTGGCGCAGTGTAAAGAATCCACCTGCCAATGCTGGAGACATGGGTTTGATCCCTGGGTTTGGAAGACCCCCTGGAGAGGGAAATGGCAGCCCACCCCAGTATTCTTGCCTGGAAAATCTCATGGACAGAGGAGCCTGGCAGCTACAGCCCATGGTGCTGCAGGAGAGTTGGAGAGGACTTAGCGACAAGACAACAACAATAATGTGAAAACACAAACCTCCCTCAACCCTGGCTTTGCTTTTTTTTTTTTTTTTTTTAATTTATTTTAGAGAAAGATACATTGTAAAAATGTTAGTTTCTACAAATGGTTTAGCAAGTTTGGGAAAAATCCACACTCTACAGAACAGGAACTGGTACACGCCTGGCTCCATCTATACACCCAGAGCAGCTTGTCTAGGAGGACTTCCAGTGAGAGTGAATATGTTCCATCTGTGAACTGTCCAGGGCTCCTGAGAAACTCACGTTTTTCGTTTTAAGCCCAAAGAGCCACATGTGGCCCATGGCTTCTATATCAGACTGTGTAGGTCTCCAGGTTTCCCTGGTGTGAAAGTAGGGGTGAAAATGTACGTTCGAGCCCCAAAGATTTTGAACAGTCGAAGTTTCAGTACATATGGTTTTTGTTTTTATCAACGCAGCTCATTAAAAATGACTTCTTTTCTCTCAAACTGTAATTTGGAGATCAACTAGTCGAGTTTTCTCAGTTGCTTAGTAAGAAGAACGTCAAGCGGCACTGGTTGGGCCGTGTGTCTAACAGAAGCCTGCAGAGCTTCAGAGCCCGTCATGCTCACAGACACTCACAGCAGATGCTGTCGGGCGCCACCTGACGCTTCCTTCCTGCCACAGGACTTCGCTTCAATTCTCCTTCTTCGTGGCTCAGACAGAACACAGTCTGTCTTCCTTCCTCACACAGTGGGACTGCTCCCTTTCTCTCGATTCGGCTCTTGCTCAGAGCCTGTTTCACTGTATGCCCCTCTCTGGCATTTTCCCTCTCCTTCTCTTCACTGGCTCCTCCCAACAGGCAAGCGTTCTCCACAGCAACCATTTTATATCTCCAATTATCAATTTTTCTAACCTGGTTTCCACTCTCATCACCCAAGCATCCCTGATTCAACAGTAATAATGCAGTCTTAACTTCTCTCGACTGTCTACACTACCTTCCCAAACTTATTCTTCTTACAAATCTTTTTTGTTTGTTTCCATCCCTGCTATCTTTCTAAACAGCTCACATCCTCTCTCTCCCCTCTCCCAGCCACCTCCTCCTGACCTCCCACAGTTCTGCTGTTGCATGCTTCTGCCCAGATGCACCCCTAACAGCTTGAATGTGATGATGTCCAGGACAAGACTCATCTTACCCAAAACTGTTCCTCCTTTTGAGTTCTCTGCTTCACCCAATGGTACCATCTCTTTCTGTGACCTGTGTTGGAAGTCCCTGAGTTACCTTCTTCCCCCTAAAACTGACCCCCACGTCACCGACTGACTTCCATGCTTCTTCTCCCTCTGAGTACATCCAGCCTCATCCAGGCTCCCCTTGCTGTTAGCATGGCTTGGTCACTCACCAGTCACTTACTTCCTAAGAAAAGAGACTCTAGATCTTCACTAGGCATGGTTCCAGGGATATACTGGATGACAGAGGTATGGACTTGCTGCAGTAACTCCTTTCTCTGGTTATTATCATGTTATATAAATATCATGTGAGTAAATATATAATATAAATACAATGTGGTAAGTGTTAAATTCTTTACTGGCCCTCATCACTTATTCCCTCTTTTTAAAGACTAATCCCACCAAGACTGTACTAACCGTCTTACAAACCCTCGGGGGTCATTCTCCATCTCTGGGTGGTCCTAAGCCATCTCCAGATCAGACTCGCTCTGCCCTCTTTCCTGCCCTGGCTGCCTCCTGTGTGGCCTTGGTCTCTGCCTGGTCTCCTCGACCTTCTCTCCCTGCTCATGTCAGACCTGCGTTTCAAGGCCCAGCTCAGTTAGGATCCTATCCTTGCGTCTCCTCTGAGCCCTTGCTGGAAGGGACCCCCTTCCTCCTATTTCTGAGCAGTCAGCCCTCATGAACACCACCTGGCCACAGTGTGGAAGCCTGTCTCATTGTGAGGTTCCTGAAGGTGTGGAGGCATTTCTCGTGGAACTGACCACTGTGCCTTAGAGGAGGCTCCCAAGTCTCCTGAACAAAAGGCGAAAATGAATCAGCGTGTAGATCCTCTTACTCAGGGTGTTGGTCAGAGGGAGGAGGGAAAAGGAGAGCTTCTTCCAGTGGCTCCTTCCTGTGTAATCTTATTTGGACCAGAAGTGAAACAGTTCTGAACACAATCATGAATAGAGTTCTGAACACAAACACTTCTAGAACTAGGATCACTTCTGTGTTTTGTGTTGAAATGATCTGCACAGCGTGTTAAGCTGCAACTTAGGCTTTATTTTGGGGCAAAATGAGGGCTTCAATGTGGGACAGAGTGTCTCAGAGAGCTCTGAGACACTGCTCCGAGCAGACGAAGGGAGGAGCTAGGGGGTTGTGCAACAAAGGGCAGGCAGTCTGAATGACCAGAGATGACTGTTATTTAAAGAAACCAGGTATGTCAAGTTCACAAATTCAGCACTTCTCTATGTCTGGGAAGATGCAAGAGTCTGGGCTCACTGAAATCATTCCCTTGATCTGCACCGCTGCTATCTGGGGCCAGCGTCCTGTGTTTCCACATCCTGAGTTTCCTCGGGGCTCACCCTAGGGAGTGGCTGCAGTCTGACGGCTGCTGGATGGCAGGTGTTCTTTCCTTCCTGAGTTCCCTCAGGGCTCACCAGCTCCCAATCAGTGGAGGCTACAACTGCTGATGACTGTGACATCCTTTGTTTACTGATATGGCAGGGAATATTCCATCTCTCATCTGTAAGCTGGTCACACTGCTTTTTCAGGCCACTAACGTCTTTCCGTATTGGTGAGCATGACACAAGAACTTTAACTAAACAAAAACTCTACCATTTTCCACTGCCTGTCTCTGTCTGAGAGGCTGATGTTAAGAAAGATAGTGCTGGATGGAAAGCCCATATCCTGCATCATTACCTTGTTCCATGTTCTTTCCAGGGAGGAACAGACATACAGCTGCAGAGTACAATTTGAGCTGCTTTTGTTCCATCTCATTTCCAAATTTGTTTCACAAAGCTCAATGCACATTGAGTTTCCTGCTAAATTACCACGCTGCTTCAGTTAAGGAAAGCCTGTCATTTCTTACCTTAAACTGCAGCACTGTGTGTACTTAAGTATACAGACAACTTGACTTTCTTACACCAAAGATGCTGAATTCACATATAAATGGGAGATATTTATATTGAGCAGAAAACCATTAGGAAAAAGAGAAATTCTTAAAGTAACAAAACAGAGTTTAGTAAATGATTCATGGTCAAGGAGGATATTTAAAATATTTAATTATCATATGGAATGGGGACCATCCAATCAGAATGGATGCCTGAACAATAAGAATGGAAATCAACTTTCCCCTACAGAACAGTTCCATATTAGCACATGGAACACGTGATTCTTTGTAATGCCACCTCTTACGCTCTTCCATTACATCTACAGGTAACCACAGAGAACTGGCCTTCAGATACCCATTTGATAATTTTACAAATAAATAATCATGGATGCTGAATATCTACCCATGGGGCAAAATTAACAAAAAGGGGATCTAGAAATGTCAGGAACAATCGTTATTCTGCTGGTTCATGAACTTACTGCCCATGCTTATGGTGGTACCTGCAGGAGAGAGGGAATGACTTTGCTAAGCTCACTCTGTAAATGACTTTTTTTCCTCCCAAAAAGAGTACCAAATTTCAACATTTCTAGGTCTACTGATATTGTATGAGGTATTAACTATGGTGAAGGGGATCTAGCAGATGAAACACTGCTTTTCTGTTTAACCACTCAGAGAAATTGAGAAATTTGTTCAACCCACAGAAAACCTGCTGCTCTTGAGTTTTATGGAGCCATGAAAACTGGCAAAATTAACAGTTCTAAATATCTGCATCAAAGTTTCGAAAACTGCTGGAACAGATAAGGAGCCCAAACAAGTCTCTCTTACCTTTCTTGGCCTCCAGGCCGGGCCCCAGGGCAGCTGTGGTGGTTGGCCTGAGCTCCGAGCTGCTCTGAGGGGTCACGTTCGCTTTGGCTGTGTTGGCCTTCCCTTTCTTGTCGTTCTTTGAAGTGTCACTGGGCACATCAGCGATGTCACTCTGGAACAGAAATGCTTATATTGACCCAAATGAATGCCACCTAGAAGTCAGATGTCTTGCACGTTCTCCCTTCTACTGAACCCAGTCTGTACCATCAACTGCTCCTCTGTATTCCAGCCTTTACTCCCTAAATAGATCTTGCACGTTCTCCCTTCTACTGAACCCAGTCTGTACCATCAACTGCTCCTCTGTATTCCAGCCTTTACTCCCTAAATAGATCTTTGCTTCAGGAGTAAACATATGGTTTCCTCAGATCTGACCCAAAAGAGGAAGCCAAGGAAAGCAGACGCAGCTCCTTTGTGATAAGCCCGCTATACCTTCTTTTTTTTCAAGCTACTGGAGAGATTTCTGTTTCCATTCTAAACTGAGGAGTAAGGGGAACTTTAAAGACAAGGAGTGAAACACCGCAATGGTACACTGGCATTGAAGGCTGGATATAAGACGAGTCAAAAGTAAAGTATAGTAAATGCCAATTTTATTTATTCACTGATTTAGGTGAACTGGTATTTCAGGTTCTCACAAAAGCATCCTATATTTAAATGTTCCTAAAAGCATTATGGGTGTACGTATCCATTATCCATTTCATTTCTAATGGGGCCCAGGGTCCCCAGATGTGAGTGAGGCCATAGTAATGAAGTGGGTCACATTTTATTAAATATGCTACATCCTCACAGACTTTTGAAACGGTTTTGTTGACATGAAAGTTCAGTTTCAAAAACCACTTTTGAACTTGTTCTATTAATTTTGACTTGGTATTATTACTCTTGTAATCAGTCAGACAACTCCCCCCCCACCCCAGCTGTCTTTCCTTGGCCACTGCTACCTGTCTTAAATGACTGTCGCTACTTACAGTTTCAATGCCCATAGCTCTCATTTGATCCGCTCTCTTTTCCGTAATGGAAAGAAATTTCTTTGGATCGGATAAAGCATCCACAATATCTGCAGGGAAAAAAGTCACCGAGCTGTGAATTCTCTGTTTTACTGAAACACCTAAGACAATTCAACTAATAAACCACTCATCACCTCCAACTCCCATAATGCCTTCCGTAATGTACCTCTTCCTAGGACGTAAAACAAGGCTAGAAAAACACAGTCGGTTGCTGAAAGCAAAAATAAAATAAGGAAGGGCAAGAATAAAAGGCCAGATGAGTTTCTTAATTTCCGTTTAATTTTCTCCCAAATAAACAAGACAGGGAGACAAGGCAAGCTAAGTGAATGGCTTTGCAGTCTGAGGCTGAACTTGTGGACTTTGAATAAGGTGACTAATGCTTCCAGACTCAGTTTCTTTGTCTGAAAATTAGGACTGAGAGCACTCACCCTGTTCACAGTGCAGGAGCGGCACTATGAATATTCAGGGAATAAGTACCTGGAGCACAGTAGATGCCACCAGCAGAGTCTTATAAGATACAGAAGCTAATGCATCTTTAAAGCCCACTTTAATTCCATGTAGATAAAAAGAAATATTTCTCCAGCGTCTTCTATTCTATAACTTGCACTCAAAGTTTCATCTTTTATATAACTTCATGAGAAGAGTTCCAAGTATTTTCAAACAGACTTTCATATAATTTTGCATAATTTGGCAGTACTATAGAAGGAATCATTTATTTTTATAACCTTAAAACAGTACAACACCTACAACTTTTAAAAGTTGTACATTAAAAAATTTCCCCCTAGCAGAATCACCTTCTTAATTACATTCATATGATTTAAAAATTTTTTCTTACATTTTTTTCTCTTTTAAAATGGAAAATAGTATACACACAGGTTAAACATTCAAATGTATAAAACAAAAAGTAAACATCTTTTCTCCTACCCACTCCACATCCAGCAGGTAACTGCTGCTGTTGCTAAGCTGCTTCAGTTGTGTCCGACTCTGTGCGACCCCATAGATGGAAGCCCACCAGGCTCCCCCATCCCTGGGATTCTCCAGACAGGAACACTGGAGTGGGTTGCCATTTCCTTCTCCAATGCATGAAAGTCAAAAGTGAAACTGAAGTCGCTCAGTCCTGTCGGACTCTTAGCAACCCCATGGACTGCAGCCCACCAGGCTCCTCCATCCATGGGATTTTCCAGGCTGCTATCCATCTCTTCTATCTTTCTTTTAAAAGGCCTCAAATAGGTTCATAGTAGTTTTTTTCCCCCTAGAAATGCTATTTTTAAAATTTTAAAGTGTCAGTGCAGTTCACATCAACATTTCTGCTTCATTTCAGCCCCTTCACTGCCTGACGTGGGGGCAGGGGCTGCTTCAGCTGTTCTGCTCTCGTTTTGTCTGTGATGACCAAGGTGTAAAACTATGTGCACATCAAACTTGAAACCATGTTATCCTTATTTTTCTTCATTTTTCTTTAAAGAACTTTTTACTCTTAAAAAATTTTTATTTATTTTTAATTGAGGGGTACTTGCTTTACGGGTTCAGTTTTTTATACCGTTTTTTTTTTTGTTTAACTTCACATATCTTAAAAACACTTCCATATCATCAGTACAGGTCTCCTACATTATTTTTAAGGGCTACCTAAATATTCCATATGTTGATTGGCCATAACTTGCCTAACTAGCTTCTTCTTGATGGACCACTCTATTACTTCCAGTTCACTGACGTTAAGAGAAGGCAATGGCACCCCACTCCAATACTCTTGCCTGGAAAATCCCATGGACGGAGGAGCCTGGTAGGCTGCAGTCCATGGGGTCGTGAAGAGTCGGACACGACTGAGCGACTTCACTTTCACTTTTCACTTTCATGCATTGGAGAAAGCAGTGGCAACCCACTCCAGTGTTCTTGCCTGGAGAATCCCAGGGATAGGGGAGCCTGGTGGGCTGCCGTCTATGGAGTCGTACAGAGTTGGACACGACTGAAGCGACTTAGCAGCAGCAGCACTGACGTTATAAACAGTACTCCAGGGAATGTCTGTGAATATGTCATAGTATATTTTTGCCTATACTCATAGGAAAATTTTATGGAAGTCAGAATGATGCATAAAGGTATTTGTCCTTTTGGGAGTCCTTGCCAAATTGCTCTTCATGGAATTTTTTTCTCCTGTCAGGGGTGGATAAGAAGGTTTGATTCTAATTATTACTCATAGTCCCTGAGAGATCTTTGACTTATAATGGGGAATATCAACAAATTAGCCCTTAAAGCTTGCTCAGGAAAAATCACAGAAGTTTTTAGAAGTTAATGTTCTAGGAATGTATTTATCTATGTTGGTGGTACTAGTGGTAAAGAATTTGCCTGCCAATGTAGGAGACTCTAGAGATGTGGGTTCAATCCCTGGGTTGGGAAGATACCCTGAAGAAGGAAATGGCAATCCAATTCAATACTCTTGCCTGGAAAATTCCAAGGACAGAGGAGACTGGCAGGCTACAGTCCAAGGGGTTGCAAAGAGTCAGACACGACTGAACACAGAGG
Source organism: Oreotragus oreotragus (assembly GCA_006410675.1). Taxonomy (NCBI): domain Eukaryota; kingdom Metazoa; phylum Chordata; class Mammalia; order Artiodactyla; family Bovidae; genus Oreotragus; species Oreotragus oreotragus. Next base: position 562,482 of record SJYX01013518.1, on the reverse strand, counting down.
ACAGGAACTCTTTTATCATGGAAATTTTCCAACATGTGCAAAAATAGACAAATAAAATAACTCCCCATATATTGATGATGAAGTCCCAACAATTATGAACAGTTTGCCATACTTCCTTTCTCTAAAATTCCCTTTTTTTCTTTCTCTCTTTTTTCTCTGCTGAAATATTTTAAGATAAATTCCAGACTCCTAAGTATTTATGTATCTCTAAATAAGAAGGGACGGAGAAGGCAATGGCACTCCACTCCAGTACTCTTGCCTGGAAAATCCCACGGGCGGAGGAGCCTGGAAGGCTGCAGTCCATGGGGTCGCTGAGGGTCGGACACGACGGAGCGACTTCACTTTCACTTTTCACTTTCATGCATTGGAGAAGGAAATGGCAACCCACTCCAGTATTCTTGCCTGGAGAATCCCAGGGACGGCAGAGCCTGGTGTGCTGCCGTCTATGGGGTCACACGGAGTCGGACACGACTGAAGTGACTTCGCGGTAGCAATAAGAAGGGAGATTCTTTCAGGGCCAACCTTACCAGTATGAACAAAATTTGCACTAATTCCTTATTATGATATAATACATGGCCTGTCTAACAGGAAAAGACCCTGATACTGGGAAAGATAGACCGCAGAAGGAGAAGGGGGTGGCAGAGGATAGGATAGTTAGACAGCATCACCAACTCAATGGACATGAATCTGAGCAAACTCCAGAAGACAGTGGAAGACTGAGAGGGCTAGTGTGCTGCAGTCCATGGGGTCGCAAAGAGTTGGACTTAGCGAATGAACAACAAAAAGTCCCCTTATTTACAATTAGTTTGTTTCAATCAAGATACAAAATCTGTACTATGTCTCTGAAACCTATGTGTCTTAAATGTTTTTTTTTTTAACCTAGGAAAGATCCTTCTGCAATTTATTGTTCTTAATGCATAGACTTGTGGAGGAGACAGGGCAGGTATCCTATAAAATGTCCTGTGTTCCAATACTTTCTTGCGTGTCACCTAGCTCTATGGCATGACTTTTTCTTGACAGTTCAGGAGGTGCTATGACCTCATATAGATTGTTTGGAGGCAGAGAGAGCTTGGTTGCTTGTTGTGGTGCTAAACTCACCGAGGATTCATTTTTGTCTGACTCCCAGATGCCTCCTCTTTCCACCCGTCCACACTCCCAGGGGGCAAAGCAAAGCACAGAGAGTCCCCTGAACTTGCCCACCTTTCCTTTGAGAAGATCTGTATGATGTGGTCTCCCCATACGTTCCCATGTTGGATCAACTTTGCCTTGGCTTCCCACCAGCACGTTTTAACGGATGACCCATGGGACTGGCTTGTTAGAAAATAAGTACTTGCTTATTGTTAACGATATACAATCAATATATCAATATCATTGAAGAAAGCATATGACATTTTTGAAGGGCAACTCATAGTCATTCCAGTAGTAATAACAAATAATTATTTAATCACTTAGAGCTAAATACAAAACTAATAAAACAAATTATTAAAGAATGAAATGATCCGTAATTCTTCCATCCTAACCAAGCTTCTTTCCTTTTTGTGAAATTTTTCCATATGAATACATATTTTACATGGTTTAGTTCACATTGTATAATCTGCTAAGAGTTGGTTCTTTGAACAAAATAAACTTTAGCCAGACTCACAAGAAAAGAAAGAGTGATAATTTAAAAAAAAAAAAGAACAATAAAATCAGAAATGAAAGAAGAGAAGTTATAGCTGACACCAGAGAAATACAAAAGATCGTAAGGAATGACTATGGATACCTAAACACCAGTAAAATGGACCAATAAAACGGACAACCATTATACACCAACAAAATGGACAACCTAGAAGAAATGAATAAATCTCCAGAAATGTGCAAATTCAAGACCGAGTACAAAAGAAATAAAAAATGTAAACAAACCAATTACTTGCAATGGAATCAGTAACCATAATAATAAAAAGAAACTCCATACAAACTAAAGTCTAGGACCAGAGGGCTTCATGGCTGAATTCTACCAAACATTTAGAGAAGAGTCAACACCTGTTTTTCTCAAACTAGCCAAAAAATTTCAGAGGGAAGAATATTTCTGACCTCATTCTACAAGGCCAGCCTCACCCTGATACCAAACCCAGAGAATCACACAAAAGAGGAGACCATAGGCCAATATCACTGATGAACACAGATACAAAAATCTTCAAGAAAATATTAGCAAATCAAATTCAACAATACATTAAAAAGATCATATACCCTGATCACTGTGATTTATGCCAGTGATGCAAAGACGGCTCAATATCTGCAAATCAGCATGATGGATTACATTAACAACCTGAAGAATAAAAATAACATAATCATTTCAATAGATACAGAATAACTTTTCACAAAATTCAACGTCCACTTATGATTATATTAACTAACAGAGTCTTTGCACATGTAATCAGTTAAGGACTGAAATGAGACCATTCTGGATTAGGGCTAGTCCTAAATCTCATGACTAGTACATTTATAAGAAGAGAACAGGATACACAGAGATATAAAGAAAGGGCAGGTTTTGGTGGAGGCAGACTGCAGCAATCAGGAGATACTGTGAAGAGAAAAGGAAGGATGTTTTCAAGTCTCGAGGGAGCATGGCCTTGCCAGGTCCTTGGTTTCAAACTTCTAGCTTCCAGAACTGTGAGAGAGTAAGTTTCTATTCTTTCAAGTCTACCAGTTTGTGGTAAATCTGTTTACCAACAGGACTGAGATATAAAAATTCTGCTAGTTAAACTCTTGGGTATCCATCTTTCATGTGTGCTTAAGCTCACAAAGCTTTATCATTGTTAAGGAGGCCCCATCAGCCCCTGGACATTCCCAGGTCAGGCCGTGAGTCCATCCTGGGGAAAGTGAAGTTAAATCCTGTGGTATTCTTCCTGTTTACTGTGGCAATGTCTTGACCTCAGCCTGGAGGACTGATTCTGACTTCAGTTCAGTTCAGTTGCTCAGTCATGTCCGACTTTTTGTGACCCCATGAATCACAACACACCAGGCCTCCCTGTCCATCACCAATTCCTGGAGCTCACTCAGACTCACGTCCATCGAGTCAGTGATGCCATCCAGCCATCTCATCCTCTGTTGTCCCCTTCTTCTCCTGCCCCCAATCCCTCTAAGCATCACAGTCTTTTCTAATGAGTCAACTCTTCACATGATGTGGCCAAAGTACTGGAGTTTCAGCTTTAACATCACTCCTTCCAAAGAAATCCCAGGGCTGATCTCCTTCAGAATGGACTGGTTGGATCTCCTTGCAGTCCAAGGGATTCTCAAGAGTCTTCTCCAACACCACAGTTCAAAAGCATCAATTCTTCAATGCTCAGCCTTCTTCACAGTCCAACTCTCACATCCATACATGACCACAGGAAAAACCATAGCCTTGACTAGACGGACCTTAGTCGGCAAAGTAATGTCTCTGTTTTCAATATGCTATCTAGGTTGGTGATAACTTCCCTGACCTAGACTTATATAAAATATAGTTACAAAACATTCTGTAAACTAAGCTGCATATTGTTTTGTACTAATGGACAAGCTGACTGAGAGGCCCTTATCCACCATCTGCTGCAGGATTACGTAGAGGTAGCCTCAATTACACAACAAAATAAGATGCTTCAGATTAATCCATTAGTTGGATGAATATCATTACTTAAATCTATCTATTACCAGTATTTACAAGTCTAGAAACTGCTGGGAAGGTATGTCTCCAGATCCTGAAACTCTGCTTTATCATTGGAGTTTTAATGAGATATCTTATTTGCAGTTACACATTCATTTTAAAAATGGACAACATGCCATATAATAGAATTCAATAATAAATTTAGTTTAATAGCATTCTTTGGTTTCCCTGGTGGCTCAGACAATAAAGAACTGAATATCATTACTTAAATCTATCTATTACCAGTATTTACAAGTCTAGAAACTGCTGGGAAGGTATGTCTTCAGATCCTGAAACTCTGCTTTATCACTGGAGTTTTAATGAGATATCTTATTTGCAGTTACACATTCATTTAAAAAATGGACAACATGCCATATAATAGAATTCAATAATAAATTCAGTTTAATAGTATTCTTTGGTTTCCCTGGTGGCTCAGACAATAAAGGATCTGCCTACAAAGTGGGAGACCTGGGTCAATTCCTGGGTTGGGAAGATCCCCTGGAGGAGGGCATGGCAAGCCACTCCAGAATTCTTGCCTGGAGAATCCCCTGGACAGAGGAGCTTGGCAGGCTATGGTCTATGGCGTCACAAAGAGTCGGACACCACTGAACATGACTAAGAACAATAGTGTTCGTGGTCAAATGGCAACAAAATTACACAAAGTGTATATAAGGCTTGTTCAAATTCAATCACAAGACACAAAAAGGAGATTGAAAAAGGGCTAAATGTTTGAACCAGGCTTCGGTTAGCAGGTTATTTGAAACAGGTGATCATTCCTGGCAGTTTTGAATTGTGAATTAGATACTTCTGTAACACATAATTTTGCCACATGGTGGTAGGTGGCAGAAGCAGCTACTGCATACCTGGAACAGTTCCGCCAAAATTATCCGGCCAAGGACAAAGGGGGTCAGGATTAGGGAGCCANATTCCTGGCAGTTTTGAATTGTGAATTAGATACTTCTGTAACACATAATTTTGCCACATGGTGGTAGGTGGCAGAAGCAGCTACTGCATACCTGGAACAGTTCCGCCAAAATTATCCGGCCAAGGACAAAGGGGGTCAGGATTAGGGAGCCAGTGCCTGTCCTACCCACTTTTAGATGATTTTTCTATTGTATCTCAGTTTCTCCTCTAACCAGTGACATATACATTTGAGTTTTAAATATATACTTTGTATACACACATATGTACAGTTTACCAGTATTTACAAGTCTAGAAACTGCTGGGAAGGTATGTCTCCAGATCCTGAAACTCTGCTTTATCATTGGAGTTTTAATGAGATATCTTATTTGCAGTTACACATTCATTTTAAAAATGGACAACATGCCATATAATAGAATTCAATAATAAATTTAGTTTAATAGCATTCTTTGGTTTCCCTGGTGGCTCAGACAATAAAGAACCTGCCTACAAAGTGGGAGACCTGGGTCAATTCCTGGGTTGGGAAGATCCCCTGGAGGAGGGCATGGCAAGCCACTCCAGAATTCTTGCCTGGAGAATCCCCTGGACAGAGGAGCTTGGCAGGCTACGGTCCATGGCGTCACAAAGAGTCGGACATCACTGAACATGACTAAGAACAATAGTGTTTGTGGTCAAATGGTAACAAAATCACACAAAGTGTATATAAGGCTTGTTCAAATTCAATCACAAGACACAAAAAGGAGATTGAAAAAGGGCTAAATGTTTGAACCAGGCTTCGGTTAGCAGGTTATTTGAAACAGGTGATCATTCCTGGCAGTTCTGAATTGTGAATTAGATACTTCTGTAACACATAATTTTGCCACATGGTGGTGGGTGGCAGAAGCAGCTAGTGCATACCTGGAACAGTTCTACCAAAATTATCCGACCAAGGACAAAAGGGGTCAGGATTAGGGAGCCAGTGCCTGTCCTACCCACTTTTAGATGATTTTTCTATTGTATCTCAGGTTCTCCTCTAACCAGTGACATATACATTTGAGTTTTAAATATATACTTTGTATACACACATATGTACAGGCACATAAAAATCAGTTTCCTTCTTTGAGAGGCAATATATATGCATATATTATGTACATTCAAATATATACTTGATTTATACTGCCTATCAAAGAAACTGATTTTAATAATCACATTTAAAATGATGTTTAACCAGAAAGTGAGAAGCCATGCCTCAAATATATCATACGTGTATAGCCTTGCATAACTCTGAAAATGTTATTCATTTTTTCCTTGCCTCAGCCTGGGAAAAATTATTTCAGGAAGCAGTTAAACAAATCTGGCATATTCTTGGCCAGAGTGTTACATGTTCTTGGTCCAAGTGTTGCATATTCAAGTAAACGTGGAGTCTTTCTTTGGTGCCAATCTGACATTTCACAGGGCGTCAGCCCTCACATCGGAGGAACACTGTGCCTGGCTACCCCACAGTGTAGTTCAGTGCTCCACAGGACAAACCAGTATAGCAAGAATTAATTTTAAATGTGGATTGACAATGACAGAGTGTGCAGAGGTTTGCCTAAGGACCAGCCACACTGAACATCTAACAGGGAAGGAACTTTGTGTGTATAACTTTGTATGCACGCAAAGTTATAACTGTATAAACCCACAAGAGTGAGCTAAAATTTCCCAGATACTTAGCTCTGGAACCTTTCTTTTTAAAAATAAATCAATCTGCCTTTTCTCACTTGCTCCTTTCTTCTGGTCTTAACGGAAGTCTCATTTGTATTTTTTAAAAATACCAGCTATTTTGGGGTTTAGGGCCATTTCCATCCCCTTCATGGGTCACAGGCTGGTGTGGCAAAGGGACTTGCATAGCTCAAGGAAGCTATGAGCCAAGTCACGCAGGAGCACCCATGCTAGATGGGTCATGGTGAAGAGTTCTGACAAACTGTGGTCCACCGGAGGGGGAAACGGCAAACCACTCTAGACTTTTTGCCATGAGAACTCCATGAACAGTACAAACTGGCAAAAAGACGTGAGACTGGAAGATGAGTTCCCCAGGTCAGAAGGTGTCTTGTATGCTACTGGGGAAGAGCAGAGGGCTACTACTAATAGTTTCAGAAAGAATGAAGTGCCTGGGGCAAAGTGGAAATGATGCTCAGTTGTGGATGTGGCTGGTGGTGAAAGTCAGGTCTGAAGCTGTGAAGAATAATACTGCATAGGAACCTGGAGTGTTAGTAAACTGCACACGGTCAAGCAGGACTTGTACAATTTATCGCAGGTGTGCTGCGACTCATTGGGTCTCACAGAGTCAGATACGACTGAGAGACTGAACCGAACTGAAGTGGGACATGGCAAGATTGAACATTGATATCTTAAGGACTTGGTAAACTAAAATCAATTGGAATAGGTGAATTTAATTCAGATGACCATTATATCTACTACTGTGGGCAAGAATTCCTCAGAGGAAATGGAGCAGCCACGATAGTCAACAAAAGAGTCTGAAATGTAGTACTTGGGTGCAATCTCAAAAATGACAGAATGATCTCCTTTCCAAGGCAAACCATTCAGCATCACAGTAATCCAAGTCTATGCTCCTACCACTGATGCCAAAGAAGCTGAGGTTGACTGGTTCTATAAAGACCTACACACCTTCTAGAATTAACACCCAAAAAAGATGTCCTTTTCATCATAGGGGACTGGAATGCAAAAGTAGGAAGTCAAGAGATACCCAGAGGAAACAGGCAAGTTTGGCCTTGGAGTACAGAATGAAGCAGGGCAAAGGCTGACAGAGTTTTGTCAAGAGAACATGCTGGTCATAGCAAACAACCTTTTCCAACACAAGAGATGACGCTTCACTCGGACATCACCAGATGGTCAGTTCAGTACTAAAATCCAATTGATTATGTTCTTTGCAGCCAAAGATGGAGAAGCTCTATACATACAGTAAAAACAAGATCTGGAGCTGACTGTGGCTCAGATCATGTGCACATTATTGCAAAATTCAAGCTTAATTTGAAGAAAGTAGGGAAAACCACTTGGTCACTCAGGTATGACCTAAATCAAATCCCGTATGATTATACAGTGGAGATAATGAATGGATTCAGGGGATTAGATTTGGTAGACAGAGTGTCTGAAGAACTATGAATCAAGGCTTGTAACATTCTACAAGATGTGGTGACCAAAACCATCCCCAAGAATAAGAAATGAAAGAAGGCAAAGTGGTTGTCCGAGGAGGCTTTACAAATAGCTGAGGAAAGAAGAGAAGCAAAAGGGAAGAGGGAAAGGGGAAGAAGATATATCCATCTGAATGAAGAGTTTCAGAGACTAGCAAGGTGAGATAAAGTCTTTTAAAGTGAACAATGCAAAGAAATAGAATGGGAAAGACTAGAGATCTCTTTAAGAAAATTAGAGATACCTAGGGAGTATTTCATGCAAGGATGGGCACGATAAAGGACAGAAATGGTAAGGACCTAACAGAAGCAGAAGAGATTAAGAAGAGGTGGCAAGAATGCACAGAAGGACAGTACAAAGTAAGTCTTACTGACCTAGATAACCACGATAGTGTGATCACTCACCTAGAGCCAGACATCCTGGAGTGTGAAGTCAAGTGAGTCTTAGGAAGCATTACTATTAATATGAACAAAGCTAGTGGGGGTGATGGAATTTCAGCTGAGCTATTTCAAATCCTAAAAGATGATGCTGTTAAAGTCCTGTACACAGTACGTTAGGAAATTTGGAAAACTCAGCAGTGGCCAAAGTACTGGAAAAGGTCAGTTTTCATTCCAATCACAAAGAAGGGTAATGCTAAAGAATGCTCAAACTACTGGACAATTACACTCATTTCACTTGCTCGTAATACTATGCTCAAAATCCTCCAAGCTAGGCTTCAACAGTACGTTAACCAAGAACTTCTAGATGTACAGTTTAGAAGAGAAGAACCAGAGATACAAATTGCCAACATTCACTGGATCATAGGGAAAGCAAAGGAATTCCAGATAAATGTCTACTTCTGCTTCACTGACTACACTAAAGCCTTTGACTGTGTGGATTACAACAAACTGTGGAAAATGTTTAAAGAGATGGGAATACCAGACCACATTACTTGTCTTCTGAGAAACCTGTATGCAGGTAAAGACACAACAGTTAGAACCAGACATGGAATAATGGACTAGTTCAAAACTGGGAAAGGAGTATGACAAGGCTATATGTTGCTTAATTTCTATGCAGAGTACATCATGCAAAATGACAGGCTGGATGAATCACAAACTGGAATCAAGATTGCCAAGAGCCATATCAACAACCTCAAATATGCACCTGATCCATTCTAATGGCAGAAAGTGAAGGAACTAAAGAGCCTATTGATGAGGGGCAAAGAAGTGGGGAATAAAGCTGGCTTAAAACTCAACATTCAAAAAAGTAAGATCATGGCAAATAGATGAGGAAAAAGTAGAAACAGTGACAGATTTTATTTTCTTGAGCTCCAAAATCACTGTAGACGGTGACTGTAGCCATGAAATTAAAAGATGCTTGCGTGCTCCTTGGAAGGAAAGCTATGACAAACCTGGACAGAGTATTAAAAAGCAGATATCACTTTGCCGACAAAGGTCCATATAATCAAAGTACTGTTTTACCAGCAGACATGTACGGATATGAGTCAGACCATAAAGAAGGCTGATCGCCGAAGAACTGATGGTTTCGAATTGTGGTGCTGGAGATGGTTCTTAAGAGTCCCTTGGACTGCAAGAAGATCAAACCAGTCAATCCTAAAGGAAATCAACCCTGAATATTCACTGGAAGGACAGATGCTAAAGGTGATGCTCCAATTCTTTGGCCACCTGATGCATTGAGCTGACTCAATAGAAAAGTCCCTGACGCTGGGAAAGATTGAAGGCAACAGGAGAAGCAGGTGGCAGAGGATGAGATGGTAGATAACATCACTGACATGCATCTGAACAAACTCTGGGAGATGGTGGAGGACAGGGGAGCCTGGCATGCTACAACCCATAGGGTCACAAAGAGTCATCACAATTTAGTGCCTGAAAAACAACAACAATCTAGACCTTTAAATACATATGCAGACAGTGACTGCAGCCATGAAATTAAAAGACGCTTACTCCTTGGAAGAAAAGTTATGACCAACCTAGACAGCATATTCAAAAGCAGAGACATTACTTTGCCGACTAAGGTCTGTCTAGTCAAGGCTATGGTTTTTCCAGTAGTCATGTATGGATGTGAGAGTTGGACTGTGAAGAAGGCTGAGCGCAGAAGAATTGATGCTTCTGAACTGTGGTGTTGGAGAAGACTCTTGAGAGTCCCGTGGACTGCAAGGAGACGGGATTTCTTTGGAAGGAGTGTTGCTAAAGCTGAAACTCCAGTACTTTGGCCACCTCATGCGAAGAGCTGACTTACTGGAAAAGACTGATTCTGGGACGGACTGGGGGCAGGAGGAGAAGGGGACGACAGAGGATGAGATGGCTGGATGGCATCACTGACTCGATGGACGTGAGTCTGAGTGAACTCTGGGAGATGGTGATGGACAGGGAGGCCTGGCGTGCTGCGATTCATGGGGTCACAAAGAGTCGGACACGACTGAGCAACTGAACTGAACTGAACACTTCTCGATGCAACAAATCATCAGTAGGAAATAATCACTAATATTCCCAAAGCTTTACATTTAGGGTTCTTAGATGCAACACTGTTCATAAGAAAGAAGCAGAATTGACTCCAATACATCAATAACATGATAAATTATAGCATACATAAAATGGAATCTCAAGCAGACAATAAAAATGTCAAGAAATGGGGAAAATACTCTAAAAATTATGAAAAAAATTGTCTCTGAAATATGAATGTAAATGAGACACCACAGCAAGACCCAATTTTATTAAAAAGTAAAGAGAATAATGAGATAGGACGTAGAGACCCATATGGTAACAGAGTTCATTCAGGGCATTGGATGAATGACCCTTTTAAAATCTTTATGTCGTCAGAATTTTTTTCTGATACATAGCTACTTTGCTTTTTACAGAGTAAAACCTGCTAAACATATTAATAGAATAAATGAAAGCATCCATATTTTCTTTCTTTAGCTACATAAAAATCTGGAGATGTTTATCGAACACTTTCTTTTTTTTTCCCCCAGAAACTGCTGAAGTGCAAGGGTGCAGATTTTCATTTTGAATTTTCTCCTATAGAATCAACAAAGACTGTAAATGTTCTAGTAAACAGGGGGTCTATTGATCACCTGGTGTGCTGGTTCAGCACATTAATGTTCAGACATGAATGTGGGAGGTTAGGTAAGCACATGAAATATAAACACACTGTGGGAATCAAGAGGCTGTCAAGAAGACTGGAAATTTGGAAAAAGTTCTCATATACTTATTTTGTTATTTTCAGGTAAGTTCCTTAAATAAACCCTCAGAATGTCTGTCCTTGGTCTCGTCACGTATGTGAGAAATGGCCAGAGAATTCTGAATAAAAAGTCTTTGAACATCACATCTGAGGCTAAGACATCAACTGCAGAATCCCATCAAAGATAATGTTGTACAGAAATTTCAATTGCTTTTGAGAGAAATGCTACAATGACACCTTAGGAAAAAATAGTTACAAGATTATTTTTAAAGATGTCAATCAATACTTATAAATATTAACACTGGCCATAAACTACATGATAAACACAGATATTCCTTCAGCATACACCTGCATATGCTCACATCTACTCTAAACAATTTCACATTTCTGGACCCCATTTTTGTAAAGTGCTTGGCACAAAGCAGGAGCTCAAAAAACTGTCTCTTTCCCTTTTCTATTTGAATAGCCCATTTCCCTAGAATGAATTAGAGTTTCATTTGAAAAGTAACACGTGTAAAGGCAAAACCTTTGTCTTCCAATACATTTATTTATATAACTATCTTTAAAATGCACTAGGTATTACGCACCACTGCTTTCTAAGTGCAAATATGTGGAACAAGACTGAATCCATCTGCTGATGCCCCGTGGCCATCACATGCTCCTCAACACCCACACAGGTCCTATGTCTCTTTTCTGGCCTGCTCACCCGGCCCACAGCACCCCATCCCAGCATCTGCCACGTGCTCGTAACTGTTACTCTGTGTTGTGACCTGTAATAGGCTTCCTTTTTGAAGAAAAAAACAAAGGGAAAGAGGAAGGAATCTTTACTCTCAATTCTGCAATTGAAATATCCTCGTGGCTGACTTTACTTTTGGAACCCACAATTGGATTGCTAATGTTAAGTATTAGTTGCAGAAACTCTGTCCTCCAGAGAAGACTGCATCATTAAAAACACAAAACAAAATCACCCAAAGCTCCTCAAACTAGAATAGCACAGAAACTGAGCTGCATTTGAAGACAGACACTCTTGTGCACACACATGGCAGGCACGCCCTGCCGTGTCATAAACTGTGAGGATACACACACATCACAGGATGCTGTGAGGGAAACAGTATCAGTACCTTTACAGGCCAGAAGATGGGGTGCGGGGTGTTGATAGGTGATAACACCATCTCAAGGTCACCCGGCGAGCAGTGGAGAGTCAGGACTTGAACCCCTGCTAATTTGATATACTTGGCTGTACTATTGTTTCCTTGTGATTCAATGAACTCTGAGAATATAGAGGACCTCTGTTTTCCTTTAATGTTCTTGCCTCAGTTGGGGGTTATAAAAAGTTAATATGTGGGTTTACCAGAATCCTATGACTTGGGGCTTCCCTGAGAGCTCAGTTGGTAAAGAATCCACTTGCAATGTGGGATACCTGGGTTCAATCCCTGGGTTGGGAAGACCTGCTGGAGAAGGGATCTTAAAGCACTCCAGTATTCTTGGGCTTCCCTGGTGGCTCAGCTGGTAAAGAATGAGCCTGCAATGTGGGAGACCTGGGTTTGACCCCTGGGTTGAGAAGATCCCCTCGAGAAGGAAAAGGCTACTCACTCCAGTATTCTGGCCTGGAGAATGCCATGGGGTCCATGGGGTCACATGGACAAGTCCATAGGGTCACAAAGAGTCAGACATTACTGAGTGGTTTTCACTTTCACTTTCATTGATGTCTTTGGTGTAACAAAAGGTGGTCTTCCATGGACTGATGACTGGGAACTTTTTGTAAAACCAACTGATGTCTATGGCTCTACATTATTCATACCTTTCCTCCTTTGAATGATGGTAGAAATGCATTCTTCACAAACATATATGTGAAACATATATGTGAAAACTGAAAAAATGTAAAATGACAGCATTTTTAAATAAAGAACTTTAAAGATAACCTCAGTTCAGCTCAGTTCAGTCACTCAGTCATGTCCGACTTTCTGTGACCCCATGAATCGTAGCACGCCAGGCCTCCTGTCCATCACCAACTCTCGGAGTTCACTCAGACTCACGTCCATCGAGTCAGTGATGCCATCCAGCCATCTCCTCCTCAGTCGTTCCCTTCTCCTCCTGTCCCCAATCCCTCCCAGCAACAGAGTCTTTTCCAATGGGTCAATTCTTCGCATGAGGTGGCCAAAGTACTGGAATTTCAGCGTTAGGATCATTCCTTCCAAAGAAATCCCAGGGCTGATCTCCTTTAAAATGGACTGGTTGGATCTCCTTGCAGTCCAAGGGACTCGCAAGAGTCTTCTCCAACATCACAGCTCAAAAGCATCAATTCTTTGGTGCTCAGCTTTCTTCACAGTCCAACTCTCACATCCATACATGACCACGGGAAAAACCACAGCCTTGACTAGACGGACCTTAGTCGGCAAAGTCATGTCTCTGCTTTTGAATATGCTGTCTAGGTTGGTCATAACTTTTCTTCCAAGGAGTAAGCGTCTTTTAATTTCATGGCTGCAGTCATCATCTGCAGTGATGTTGGAGCCCCCCAAAATAAAGTCTGACACTGTTTCCACTGTTTCCCCATCTATTTCCCATGAAGTAATGGGACCAGATGCCATGATCTTTGTTTTCTGAATGTTGAGCTTTA
>SJYX01013518.1:497576-512285 GCA_006410675.1 Oreotragus oreotragus | reverse complement strand
AAAAAAAAAAGAAAAACTAGACATATTTTGGGAAAAGGGACAATGTTTAGCAGATTAGTCACGGCATTTTCAAAAGGAAAGTCAATTGAAATCAAACTCTATTATCTTCTACCATTGTTTTATTACTTTAGTTTGCGTTTTCAATTTCTCCCCATTCTATACATCCAACAACATGCTGTTTGGCCATATGTCTGCTTCCTTTAAAAAAATGCCCACAGTCAACTGACAGCAACTCTTGGCACCGTCCCGTCACAACATTCTCATGGCATTCGAGGTCACTGGACATCAGTTCCTACCTGGGGTTTGATAGTTCAGGGAAACCATCTGGCAGCCAGCGTTCCAGAAAATCTGAGGCATGTAATTACTGGAGTCCACTCGGCCTCCCTTGGGGTAAATGCGACTCATTTGCCGTTTGTTATAACTGTGTAATGTATTAAGGAAAATGGAAAAGAGTATCCCGGCAGTGATAAATAAATAACAAAGAGCTAAAGCAATGAAGATTGAGATCAACACTGACAAAAACATGTGACAACAGAGAACAGATTTCACATGTATAAAGGACGCTAAAGAGAGAAACCATAGTTCACGGCATGGATTATAAAAACAGCTTGCATTTGGGCAGGTTTTCCCTGCTGCTGCAGTCAGATACATTGTTTTACTAGCTCTACAACCACAATATTATATTAGCCATCTTTCTGTTTTAGAGATTCCTGCCACACTCAAAGTTCACCAACCATTTATTCCACTTAATACATAAGGATACTTCACAAACTCTATGGCGTGTGTCTTCAAGTAGCCTAGACCGACTGACTCATTAAAAGAAGACATGTTATAATGAATATTGCGTTCTGTAAAGAAAACCAAAGACGAACTTAGAAACTCTGCCATCAGACTCACAGAAAGACAAGCGATAAAATTACACCTTGAATCATGAGGCTTTGGAGGCAGATGCTCCATCATGATATCAGTAGCTTCTACTTTTATTAATGTTCTGACGATGGAGATGGCTGACTTAAGAAAAGTGTGATAAAGTCAATTCGGAGTCAATTATATGTATACCAACTGGCATTCACAGTCACCCCTGGAATATGTATTTTCAGTGAGGACTATGTCTTCTCCAGTCCAGAAGTAATTATGAGAAGTTTTAAAATATCACTTGCTATGTTTTTAAGAGACCAGGTGTTGACTCAAATGGGTCTTATAAACTGTATCTAATGCAAGAGGCTATGCGCTTGGAGTGCTACCAAAGCCAGTCTCTCAGAGCCACCCTGTGGACGATGCTGGAAATGACAACACAAGGCCCCCACGAGCCAAGTACGTGTGTGTGTGGTCTGTGCAACAAAAATAAGGTGAGATGGAACACAGTCCACATGCCCGGGAAGGGAGTGGCAGCACAGTGAAAGGAAAGCAGGCAAAAAAGGCAATAGCATTTAACCTTTGATCTTACCTTCAGCCACGTGGAAACCTTGAAACTTTACAGGCTGTGCGTAGTTGATCATCGTGGACAAATACGGATGGATATTAGTGGTAGCACCCACATATTTATAAGACGCCATCCACGCCTGCTCATCTTCTACGGTAACCAGGCCCTACGAGCACAGCAACGGGAATACACACATCAGTGACTTCAGCACGACTCTCAGATTTATGCCGCAATCTGCCTTGCCTGAGTGTGTGCCCAGCTGGTCAGTCATGCCTGACTCTGTGATCCCATGGACTGTAGCTGGCCAGGCTCCTCTGTCCGTGGTATTCTCCAAGCAAGAATCCTGGAGTGGGTTACCACATCCTCCTCCGGGGGATTTTCCTGGCCCAGGGATCCAATCCGAGTCTCCTGGGTTTCCTGCACCGGCAGGTGGCTTCTTTACTACTGAGCTTGTAGGGAAAGCCTCTACAAACGTCCTTACTAGAGACAATCTGCACACAGATCCACGATGAAAGATTTTTCTCTTCCTCAATTATGTTAAACAAAGCAAAAATTTTTTAAAAGAGCTTTTAAAGATTTTTTTGATGTGGGCCATTTTTAAAGTCTTTAATGAATTTGTTACAATATTGCCTCTGTTTTATGTTTCGGTGTTTTGGCCACGATGCATGTGGCATCTTAGCTCCCTGACCAGGGATCGAACCGACACTCCGTACTTAGGAAGTGTGGAGTCTTAGCCACTGGACCGCCAGGGAAGTCCCAATAAAGGATAATTTAAAAAGTTAACGTCAGGATTTCCCTGCTGGTCCAAGGACTCCATGCTCCTAACACAAGGATCATGGGTTCCATCCTGGTCAGGCAATTAAGAATCCACATGCCTTGAGGCGTGGTCAAAAAAAAAAAAAGTTAATGTCTATTGTGGCTCCAAATAATACAAATAGAGATAATAGTAAAATATGAAGCTTACCTTATATTTTGGGGACATTTTTTTAGATTTTCAAAGGACTTTATTCCAGAAACTATATTGAAGTTCAGAGCAATGCTATGGAATATGTATAAAAGGTATTATAATTCATAATTTCACAAGTTATGAAATAAATTAAAAAACAGAGATGCTTCAGTTTCAGTGTACAGGTGAAAGTGAAGTTGCTCAGTTGTGCCCGACTCTTTGTGACCCCATGGATAGTAGCCTGCACCAAGCTCTTCTGCCCATGGGATTTTCAAGGCAAGTACTGGAGTGGGTTGCCATTTCCTTCTCCAGGGAATCTTTCCAACCCAGGGATCGAACCTAGGTCTCTCACATTCAGAGGCTTTACCATCTGAGTGTATAGGTAAGCTTGTTAAATCAGATTCCAGGGCCCCACCCTCAGAGTTTCTGAAAAAGGGAGTCTGCTGTGAAACTTGAGAAATGGCACTTCTAACTAGCTCCCAAGTAGCTGGTCTGGGGACCATACCTGCTTAACACTTTTGGAAACCAAGACACATACATACATAGTTTGTGGTATTAAAAAAAAGCTTATTCTTAAACTATGTGATAATCCACTACACAGGACCTATTAAAACTGCATTATTTTCTATACAAAGAGAACCAAATTATTTTAGTTTGTTTCCTTGTAAATCAGGACAAAAGCAACACAATCAATAACAACAAAAATAACACCTTCAGAAGTGATCCATATTTAACTGAGATCAATACTCCAAGATGAATAAATTATTGACTCATATTAGTCAATTCATTTGTTAAAAAAATGGCCAGGCCATTTTGTTTCAGTTCAGTTCAGTTCAGTCGCTCAGTCATGTCCGACTCTNCATGGGTGCAGTTGTGCGGTAGTTTGAGCATTCTTTGGCATTGCCTTTCTTTGGGATTGGAATGAAAACTGCCCTTTTCCAGTCCTGTGGCCACTGCTGAGTTTTCCAAATTTGCTGGCATACTGAGTGGAGCAGTTTCACAGCATCATCTTTCAGGATTTGAAACAGCTCAACTGGAATTCCATCACCTCCACTAGCTTTGTTCGTAGTGATGCTTTCTAAGGCCCACTTGACTTCACATTTCAAGATGTCTGGCTCTAGATTAGTGATAACATCATCATGATTATCTGTGTCGCAAAGATCTTTTTTGTACAGTTCTTCCGTGTATTCTTGCCACCTCTTCTTAATATCTTCTGCCTGATAACATTTTAGATCATCAAACTGATCTCACCAATAAAAGCTAACAAATAACCAAATAATGTAACTTGAGATTTTTAAAAATCATGTTTTCAAATGTCCCCAGTTAAAATTTGACAGTTCATTCCTAGACTAGGAGCACATAATCATGAATACACTGAATCTGAAAACAGAAATAACCTATAGGTCAGGAAATTCATATGATAGCAAAACGGAAAGGTCTTTGTTCCAAGTATACTGGTATTTTGAAAGGCTGTTAGTCAATTTCACATTGTATCCATTCTAGGAGTTTTATTTGACATTACTTACTGTCCGTCTAGTCAAGGCTGTGGTTTTTCCAGTGGTCATGTATGGATGTGAGAGTTGGACTGTGAAGAAGGCTGAGCGCCAAAGAATTGATGCTTTTGAACTGTGGTGTTGGAGAAGACTCTTGAGAGTCCCTTGGACCGCAAGGAGATCCAACCAGTCCATCCTAAAGGAGATCAGTTCTGGGTGTTCATCGGAAGGACTGATGCTGAAGATGAAATTCCAGCACTTTGGCCACCTCATGAGAAGAGTTGACTCGTTGGAAAAGACCCTGACGCTGGGAGGGATTGGGGGCAGGAGGAAAAGGGGATGACAGAGGATGAGATGGCTGGATGGCATCACTGACTCGATGGACATGAGTTTGAGTGAACTCTGGAAGTTGGTGATGGACAGGGAGGCCTAGCGTCCTGTGATTCATGGGGTCGCAAAGAGTCGGACATGACTGAGTGATTGAACTGAACTGAATCTGACTTTATCATAAGGGAAGTAAAGGAATATTTTTAATTGTTATATCCTCTTCACAGCTCATGACATCAAAGTGGTCCTTTTTAATAAAAGTACACGGTGTGTTGCAGTTGTAAAACTGTTGCAGCTATAGGCAGAAATTTAATTTACGATTTGATTCCCACATCAGGGCTTCAGAAAATACTATCTTCTTGTCTATGGGGTCCTATCTTATTTGAAGGAAAACCCAATATTCTTACTGTCTAAAGTTTGGAATAATTCTCGTTGTGTCTAATCTCAGTCTTCTCCTAAGATATTTGTAAAATGCTCTTCTACTAGAATTTCTTAAGATACCGGGGTCAACAAAGATAAGCTGATCTTTGATCATTGATGTTTGTTAGCTAAGCACCTGTGACCAAGTTATTTTCATCTTTAAGGCCTCAGCCTTCTCATGCGGTTAGTGGGTCAGACTGTAATCCTTGCTACACATGATGCCTGACAGTAACAAGGTTGTCATCCAGGGAATCAGCCCAGTATCCAGCTTATGGTACTGGCATTACTAATTATCAATAAACATACAGTAGAAGAATTATACATGCCTTTGTCCATTGTCTAGTAATGAAATCTCAAATGCTAAGAATACACCTAATGCCCAAACCCTTATTTTCAGAAAAATCGTCTTATTTGTCTGCCCTAGGTTTTGTGATTCTATCAGGATATAATCATTTCATCACATGGTTAATTTTTTCTTTTGAAGACTCTTGTAAGTAGATGCACTGAGCATGTAAATATTATCCCTAGAAATACTCTGTATTTCATGGGCAGTGGGTGGGAGAAGACAGAATAAACAGCAGTTAGTAACACCTGTTCAATATTGAATCTCCACATAGTTTCTAATAATGAAAACAAAATGCACAATGGAATCGTTTTGTTACCTTTTTGCTGTTTTCATGTTCAAGGTCATCTGAAGCCTAAATTAGAGAAAGAAAATAATTTACTTCTCTAAAGGGAGAAACTCCAAGTTTACTAGCCCCACACCTGTGGATATTTAAATATGTTAGTTATTTGTACACCTGCTATTCTATTTATCTGTTAAGATAGGACATTACTGGTGACATACAGCCACAGATACAGTGAGAACTGAAAGGATATCATGGTGTAATTCTCTTCCACACCAGCAAAGCTCATCTTAATGCTTATCTCTGTTTTGGCTGATAGTCGTCACCTATTTCAGTGCTTCCTTAAGGTAATTTAGTTAGTGATCTAGTGATGGGGCTTGGGAAATAACTGATGTGACCACCTCCTCTGGTATGTAAAGGATCACTCTTGAGCAAGTTAACACTCATGTCTGGGTGCAGATAAAGGCAGAATAATGAATTTAGTAGGCATCTAATAATCTGAAAGTAGCTGCAATGCTCCATATCAGAAAAGGTAAACATAACGGTAGTATTCTCCTGGCTTTGCTCAGCAGACAAATTTGCCTCGTTTTCTTAGCACCTACTGTATACACCTACCTGCATCTTCATCCATTGTCTTTAATGATGAAGTACTACTGCTCCCATCAAAGACAATGTGAAAGGATTGAGTCATCACCCTGGATTTATTTATCCCAAGTTAACTGCCTCTGGACTCCTGGGTTCCCTTTAACCACTGGTTCCCCTTCACAGCAAAACTGCTCAAAAGTATTGCTTCTCCTCATTCAGATGTGTCTGCTCAAGGGGTCCCTACCCACCCTGAAACTCCTCTTTTCAAGGTCACCATAACTCCCAGGCTAGCGATCCAGGGGACACTCTTGCATCTTCTTACTCTATCACCCACTAGTATTAAAAACCAACCACTTTGCCAGGCCCCAGTGGGGGGGCGGGGAATGAGACGCTCAAAGGGTATGAACTTCCGGTTATAAGATGAGTAAGTCCTGGGGATGTCACAGACAGCATGGGGACGAGAGTTAACAATACTATATTCCATGCCAGGTGGTGAGAGTGGTGAATCTGCCTGCCAGTACAGGAGACATAAGAGACATAGGTTCGATCCCTGGGTCAGGAAGATCCCCTGAAGGAGGAAATGGCAATCCACTCTGTATTCTTGCCTGGAGAGTCCATCGACAGAGGAGCCTGGTGGACTACAGTCCACTGGGGTAGAGAAGAGTCGGATAGGATGAAGTGACTTAGCACGCACGCGTACTTGAAAGGTGCTAAGACAGCAGACCATGAATGGTTCCATAATACACACACACACACACACACACACACACGAAGGTGATTAATATACTGGTGCTTATTCTATGTTAGGAGGGAGATGAGACCTCCAGTGGGTAGCACTGATTTGCCAATGAGGGTTTGCTGGGATGACTGGGGTCATTAACTCGATGATCTGAACAGCACCACCTTTGCTGCTGGGGTGCTGCTGCGGTCTTCCTGCCCACATGTCATGAGGAAATACATAACATTTGAAGGACATGGGCCAAAGAGGTAGGGGTCAACACTGGGCGTGACCGAAGAGTCACTGTACTGTGCATGCCTCGAGGTCAGATAGTGATTCTGGCCACCCCACTGAGAGGGGGAATTACGGGCTACCTTACTCTCTCACGGCTCTCACATTTCCGAAATGTCCTAACTACCAGCTGCAATCTCTTGGAAGTCACGAAAGCAAATAGCACCAAGACTCTGACCTTCTTGACACTATTGGCAATAGCTTCCTTGTGACCCAAGTCATCTGCAGAAAGTTCATTTCCATATTTGTATTCAGGGTGAGCTTCCTCCTCTTGCTCAGCTGTGGGAAAGACAAAAAGAAAATTCATGAAGCTAACTTAACACCAAAGGGTCAGGCCTCCTCTGTGATTTTGGGTAGAACAGAAGCACTTTTAGATGAGAAGGAAGCTAAATGAAAACAGGAAAGTTTTTAAAAGTGATTTTTTTCTAATTAAACCCTCACTAAACTCTCATCTAATCAAGGTCAAGGAGGATGGCCTGTTATTTCTCCTGCACCGAGCATTATTTTTTTACTGAATATAATTGGTTTAAAATATTGTGTTAGTTTCAGGTGTACAGCAAAGTCACTCAGTCATATATATATACTGATTATTTTCCATTACAGGTCATTATAGATATAAAATACTGTTCTTGTGTTACACAGTAAATCATTGTTAGCATGGTTTTTACATGCTTGACCCTTTTATAAGCTTTTCTTATGTGAATGATTACTTCTATCCTAGTATATACAATTACCTTAAAAATTAAAGAATAGTTTGATCTTCTATGACACCCAGAGAAAACAAGATACAAGAGAAGGAAAATACATCTCACAATTCTGAAAAAGAGCCAAAAATGTCCACCTGAATTTTATGGGCATAATGACTTGCGGCTGGGAGTGGTGTGATACAGAAAAGAAAGAACTTGGAAGGAGTTACTGCTTCTGTAAATCATTTGCCAAATCTGGCTTAGGTTTAAAAGACTTTGAAGTTCTTCCTGGGGTTTATGGTGGGGAGGGAGCAGGAAGTGGGTGCTATATCAGGCTGGTACCCCAGGAGCCTGGACTGAGTTAAGTAGAGAGGCAGAAATGCCATTATTCAATCCATCATTTCAGGAAATTACAAGAACTCTGGTATCCACCTAAGGCTGTCAGTGGAAACAGGATTGCCTGTTGGAAAATTAGCCACGTACTGGTTGGTATGAGATCTGTATTCCCATGACCCCCATCCTGCAGGGGCTCCCAGAAATTTGCCTAAAAACTAGCCAGGAATAGGAGACAGCCAGAGGCCACAAGATAAAGTCAACACAAATCCACACTGTCACTACACTGAGCATGAGGGACCTTTACTACAAAAACAAAACCAAAAAAACGCTCAAAATATTTCTGAGAGAGGTGAACAGAGCCATAAGAATTAGATGGTTTTTTGTTTTTGTTTTTTTTTTAAATAGTATGTTTAAAAGGTGGAAAGGAGAATGCAAGAACAGGAGTAGATGAGAAACTTTCACTGGTGCATTTCCCCCCATGTTGGAATATATCTAATATGGCAAAGTATCCTTTGACCGATGGCATTTTATAATGCACTAGAAGCAGTTTTCTTGCTTTTAGCACATAGTGCCTTTCAATCGGCAGTGTCTTAGGTTCAGAAGTTTGGATGACGTTATGCAAGGTGCCATTCCAGGGAGGGGATGAAGGCAAGGGAAAGGAGTGAGACACCTTCCTCTTCTGGAACTGATATTCTGGTGACGGGCTATTCTGCAGGCAGATGATTTTTTCTTAAAGCAGGTCATCTTGGCTTTAGGCAGGAAAAAAAGGATCTGAGGAACTGAAAGAGGTCTCAAAATAATCTAGGCTAGTGTATTCACTTATATCTAAAATAAACAGCCTCACAGATATGATTTGATGTGTCTGAAGTCACAGAGTCAGAATATGAACCTAGATTCTCAGGCTTTTTAGACTAAAGCTCTTAATGTGACACTGGATTTCCGTGACCAACAGTCTGGGACCAAGATTTTGAAACCTCTGACCATCACTATTGAATTTCAATTTTATATCTAGTTTAACCTGCCCAGCCAGATATAAACTACTTGAATTTCAAGGGGGTATATTCCATAGAAGTGGTTGAGACTTAATAACTGCTTTTAAAGGGTTGTACAACGAAAGGCTAGCATCTCCTGATGGTGTAACAGCAACAACCACACACAATGTTGGTATTCCCCTCTTCTCATCCGGTGACATCTTTAGGGTTTTCTATGTATAATACAAGGGATTTGTATTAATTTTGTATCTTACAACTCTACTCAATTCATTGATCAGCTCTAGTAATTTTCTGGTGGTATCTTTAGGGTTTCCTATGTATAAACCTGCTCATCTGAATCTATATCCAGCCTAATAACTGGACACACATGTTCACTGACTGAGAGCCTTTTTTATTTTCCAAAGCCTTCAGGCAGGTCTGCCCTCTTGAACGGTGCTTGGTTTCCTCTTCAAGTATTTAAATTAGAGACTCCTCATTCATGTGTAGTAGGATCATACTGTGATAGAGGGTAATTACAGCCAACTGGTTGACCAGAACTAAACTCAAGTATGACTGAGGGGACATAAGACTCATATGTAACGGGGATAGTAGACATCTCTCCCATTAGAAAGAAACTCAGGTACGTATGAATCAACACATTTCTGTCAGAACTTTAGCACAAACTTTTCTGGAATAACATGGGAGTTACTAGAAACAAATTTATTTTGTCTCTAGGAATGATGAGCATCTGCATAAAAGTTGGGAAAGCAGCCTTAAGGATGATAAGTGGATCCTACTGACCGCTCATTTTAGATGAATGTGTGTGTGTTCAAGAAACTTCACATCTCTGACTCATCATTGATACTGCTTCTCCTTTTTTAAAGACAAACAATGGTTTTGCAGATTTTTGTCCTTTATATTTCTATACATTAGAAGGACAATGTTGTGAGGTCCAAAAGGACTTCACCCTGGAGTCAAGGCAATTTGAGATTGAGTCTTAGTGTCATTGCCAACCAGCTGTGGCACCACATGTAACATGCTATTTATCTAAACTTCAGTTTCTTCATCTGAAAAATGAAGGTAATAACTGTTTCATTAGGCTGCATAAAGATTAGAGGAGGCCCCGATGTAAAGCACTCGATCACAGTTGGTACAACAACTGTAGCTGTTGCTATCATCAATATTATTATTATTATTAATGTATTTCATTACTCTGCAGCTTTACTGGATTATTATTTAGTAACACCTTACATGTTTTTGATTATCATCGAAAGTTAACTTAAAGCTAAGGGACAGTTTTTATATAATATTCAGACTTTCAAGGTTTAAAGGTACTTTATTGATCTTCTAAATATTTTTATTGGTGTATAACTGATTTACAGTGTTGTGTAGTTTCAAGTGTACAGTGAAGAGATTCAGTTATACACATACATTTATCCAATCTTTTTCAGTTTCTTTTCTCGTATAGGTTATTACAGAATGCTGAGTGGGTGTCTCTTTTATATGTAGTTGTGTGTTGACAAACAGATTCAAGGGATTAGATCTGGTAGACAGAATACCTGAAGAAATATGGATGGAGGTTCCTGACATCGTACAGGAGGCAGTGATCAAGACCATCCCCGAGGAAAAAGAAATGCAAAAAGGCAAAATGGTTGTCTAAGAAGGCCCTACAAATAGCTGAGAAAAGAAGAGAAGTGAAAAGCAAAGGAGAAAAGGAAAGATATACCCATTTGAATACAGAGTTCCAAAGAATAGCAAGGAGAGAAAAGAAAGCTTTCTTCAGTGATCACCGCAAGAAACAGAGGAAAACAATAGAATGCAAAAGACCAGTTTTGTGCTGGCAAGATGGTGGGGCAGAAGGACGTGGGTACTCATCTTCTGTGAGAACTCCAAAATAACANACTGAGTTAAGTAGAGAGGCAGAAATGCCATTATTCAATCCATCATTTCAGGAAATTACAAGAACTCTGGTATCCACCTAAGGCTGTCAGTGGAAACAGGATTGCCTGTTGGAAAATTAGCCACATACTGGTTGGTATGAGATCTGTATTCCCATGACCCCCATCCTGCAGGGGCTCCCAGAAATTTGCCTAAAAACTAGCCAGGAATAGGAGACAGCCAGAGGCCACAAGATAAAGTCAACACAAATCCACACTGTCACTACACTGAGCATGAGGGACCTTTACTACAAAAACAAAACCAAAAAAACGCTCAAAATATTTCTGAGAGAGGTGAACAGAGCCATAAGAATTAGATGGTTTTTTTTTTTTTTTTTTAAATAGTATGTTTAAAAGGTGGAAAGGAGAATGCAAGAACAGGAGTAGATGAGAAACTTTCACTGGTGCATTTCCCCCCATGTTGGAATATATCTAATATGGCAAAGTATCCTTTGACCGATGGCATTTTATAATGCACTAGAAGCAGTTTTCTTGCTTTTAGCACATAGTGCCTTTCAATCGGCAGTGTCTTAGGTTCAGAAGTTTGGATGACGTTATGCAAGGTGCCATTCCAGGGAGGGGATGAAGGCAAGGGAAAGGAGTGAGACACCTTCCTCTTCTGGAACTGATATTCTGGTGACGGGCTATTCTGCAGGCAGATGATTTTTTCTTAAAGCAGGTCATCTTGGCTTTAGGCAGGAAAAAAAGGATCTGAGGAACTGAAAGAGGTCTCAAAATAATCTAGGCTAGTGTATTCACTTATATCTAAAATAAACAGCCTCACAGATATGATTTGATGTGTCTGAAGTCACAGAGTCAGAATATGAACCTAGATTCTCAGGCTTTTTAGACTAAAGCTCTTAATGTGACACTGGATTTCCGTGACCAACAGTCTGGGACCAAGATTTTGAAACCTCTGACCATCACTATTGAATTTCAATTTTATATCTAGTTTAACCTGCCCAGCCAGATATAAACTACTTGAATTTCAAGGGGGTATATTCCATAGAAGTGGTTGAGACTTAATAACTGCTTTTAAAGGGTTGTACAACGAAAGGCTAGCATCTCTTGATGGTGTAACAGCAACAACCACACACAATGTTGGTATTCCCCTCTTCTCATCCGGTGACATCTTTAGGGTTTTCTATGTATAATACAAGGGATTTGTATTAATTTTGTATCTTACAACTCTACTCAATTCATTGATCAGCTCTAGTAATTTTCTGGTGGTATCTTTAGGGTTTCCTATGTATAAACCTGCTCATCTGAATCTATATCCAGCCTAATAACTGGACACACATGTTCACTGACTGAGAGCCTTTTTTATTTTCCAAAGCCTTCAGGCAGGTCTGCCCTCTTGAATGGTGCTTGGTTTCCTCTTCAAGTATTTAAATTAGAGACTCCTCATTCATGTATAATAGGATCATACTGTGATAGAGGGTAATTACAGCCAACTGGTTGACCAGAACTAAACTCAAGTATGACTGAGGGGACATAAGACTCATATGTAACGGGGATAGTAGACATCTCTCCCATTAGAAAGAAACTCAGGTACGTATGAATCAACACATTTCTGTCAGAACTTTAGCACAAACTTTTCTGGAATAACATGGGAGTTACTAGAAACAAATTTATTTTGTCTCTAGGAATGATGAGCATCTGCATAAAAGTTGGGAAAGCAGCCTTAAGGATGATAAGTGGATCCTACTGACCGCTCATTTTAGATGAATGTGTGTGTGTTCAAGAAACTTCACATCTCTGACTCATCATTGATACTGCTTCTCCTTTTTTAAAGACAAACAATGGTTTTGCAGATTTTTGTCCTTTATATTTCTATACATTAGAAGGACAATGTTGTGAGGTCCAAAAGGACTTCACCCTGGAGTCAAGGCAATTTGAGATTGAGTCTTAGTGTCATTGCCAACCAGCTGTGGCACCACATGTAACATGCTATTTATCTAAACTTCAGTTTCTTCATCTGAAAAATGAAGGTAATAACTGTTTCATTAGGCTGCATAAAGATTAGAGGAGGCCCCGATGTAAAGCACTCGATCACAGTTGGTACAACAACTGTAGCTGTTGCTATCATCAATATTATTATTATTATTAATGTATTTCATTACTCTGCAGCTTTACTGGATTATTATTTAGTAACACCTTACATGTTTTTGATTATCATCGAAAGTTAACTTAAAGCTAAGGGACAGTTTTTATATAATATTCAGACTTTCAAGGTTTAAAGGTACTTTATTGATCTTCTAAATATTTTTATTGGTGTATAACTGATTTACAGTGTTGTGTAGTTTCAAGTGTACAGTGAAGAGATTCAGTTATACACATACATTTATCCAATCTTTTTCAGTTTCTTTTCTCGTATAGGTTATTACAGAATGCTGAGTGGGTGTCTCTTTTATATGTAGTTGTGTGTTGACAAACAGATTCAAGGGATTAGATCTGGTAGACAGAATACCTGAAGAAATATGGATGGAGGTTCGTCACATCGTACAGGAGGCAGTGATCAAGACCATCCCCGAGGAAAAAGAAATGCAAAAAGGCAAAATGGTTGTCTAAGAAGGCCCTACAAATAGCTGAGAAAAGAAGAGAAGTGAAAAGCAAAGGAGAAAAGGAAAGATATACCCATTTGAATACAGAGTTCCAAAGAATAGCAAGGAGAGATAAGAAAGCTTTCTTCAGTGATCACCGCAAGAAATAGAGGAAAACAATAGAATGCGAAAGACCAGTTTTGTGCTGGCAAGATGGTGGGGCAGAAGGACGTGGGTACTCATCTTCTGTGAGAACTCCAAAATAACAACTCGCTGCTGAACAACCATCAGGAGGAGAATGTTGGATCCGACCCAGAAAAGATACCCCACGTCCAGGGGCAAAGGAGAAGCTCCAGTAAGAAGGCAGGAGGGGTGAAACAGCACTTGGAAACAAACTCCATGCCTGCCAGAGACGCTCAGAGGGTGCCAACAAAACCTTGTGTGCACCAGGATGCGCAGAGCCCACAGAGCCTGACCAGGCCTGTGTCTGAGTCTCCTGCACAGGTGTGAGTCAGCAGGGGCCTGCTGCAGGGGAGCTGGGTGCAGCTCCCTGGTCACACAGCCTGTGGCATAAGCCCTCTTGGGGCAGGTCACCATTAACCCCACCACAGAGCAGCAGAGCAGACAACCCACAAACGGCAAAACAATTATGCCAAAGAAATCCTTGCCCTGCTAAGAAAGCTCTAGGGCCCACAACAGATTTCCCACCCTGGGGATCTGGCAAAGGGACTGAGAGCCCCAGATAACCTGACTTTGGAGGCCAGCAGGATTCGACTATAGAACATACACAGGGCTCAGAAACAGACCTTTGGAGGGCACAAACGAAACCTCGTGGGCCCCAAGGACCGAGGAGAAAGGAGCAGTAACTCCACAAGAGACTGACCCAGACTGGCCTGGGAGTGTCCAGGAGTCTCCAGTGCAGGCAGTGGGTGGGCGGTGACCTGCTGCAGGGTCGGGGGCACTGTGTGTGGCCGTGCATGCATACGACCTTTTGAAGGAGGCCGCCATTATCTTCATTACCTCCACCACAGTTTGGTCTCAGGTCAAATAACAAGGAGGGAACAGAGCTCCGCCCATTAACAGAAAATTGGATTAAAAATTTACTGAGCATCTAGAGCCAGACATCCAGGAATGTGAAGTCCAGTGGGTCTTAGAAAGCATCACTACGAACAAAGCTAGTGGAGGTGATGGAATTCCAGTGGAGCTGTTTCAAATCCTGGAAGATGATGCTGTGAAAGTGCTGCACTCAATATGCCAGCAAATTTGGAAAACTCAGCAGTGGCCACAGGACTGGAAAAAGTCAGTTTTCATTACAATTTCAAAGAAAGGCAATGCCAAAGAATGCTCTAACTACCGCACAATTGCACTCATCTCACATGCTAGTAAAGTAATGTTCAAAATTCTCCA
>SJYX01013518.1:472482-492145 GCA_006410675.1 Oreotragus oreotragus | reverse complement strand
GGATTTCTTTGGAAGGAATGATGCTAAAGCTGAAACTCCAGTACTTTGGCCACCTCATGCGAAGAGCTGACTCATTGGAAAACACTCTGATGCTGGGAGGGATTGGGGGCAGGAGGAGAAGGGGACGACCGAGGATGAGATGGCTGGATGGCATCACAGACTCGATGGAAGTGAGTCTGAGTGAACTCTGGGAGTTGGTGATGGACAGGGAGGCCTGGCGTGCTGTGATTCATGGGGTCGCAAAGAGTCGGACACGACTGAGTGACTGAACTGAACTGGACTGAAGCTACTAAAATCTAGTGTGTAGGGAAATTCTAACCCATACTATTTGGAAAAGTACTCCTAAATACCAGAGGATTAAGGATGGTGCAGGTACCTACAAGAAATTAAAATGTCACATGATATAAAAGGTCCATGAGACAAATTTAGGTTTTCCTTATTTTAAAAAGTATGTTTGTGAAGTGTAAATTTAAAAAAAAAAAGAACAACTCACCACTTTCTATTTCCTCTTCATTGTCATCCTCTAAGATGTTCACCGGGGCAGCAGATTCTCCTGCTTCCATCACACTTTTCAAAGCTTCAAGCTGTTCTGTTATTAAAATAAACAAGGAGATGGAGACAAGGGTTAGGTCACTTATAAAACCGGCTTAAAGACGGACATAAAGAAGGATGAAAAGGGAAGAGAAACCTACTGTCCAGGCTCCCAAGGCTCAGCCATGGCCACAGTCTTTCCAGTCCTGGTGGCCTTGACTCCTGAAGGCACGTGCAACTATGCCATAGTTGGAACATAGGGGAAATGCCCCATATCCTGGTCACCAGGCTGCAAAGTCACAGCTCAGTCCCTCAGAAGGATCTGAGGCTTGATACAAAACCCAGAATTTAGCATAGGGCACAGACCATGGTTCATGGCAATTACAGTTAAGTGACATAAGAGAAACTGGAAAACTTTAGGAAAAAAATATTCGCAATTCATACAGTCCAGTTATTATCCTAATGTATAAAAAACCCTCAGAAGTCAATGAGATAGACACATGAAATAATTTTTAAATTGGGGAAATATATGAGGGCAAATCATAAATAATAAAAAGAAACTAGTCATCAAAGATATACAATTAAAAAACTAAAGTATTATTTTTCCTTTATTAGTTGTGAACACATATAAAAGATGCCCAATAGCCAGCATTAAAAATATTGCTGGGAAACAGGTGTTCCTCATATATTATAGTGGATGTATAAACTGTACAACTTTTCTGAAAGACAGTACAATAAGATACATCATGTAAAAAATGTACACATGCTTTGGCCAATCAACTCTAACAGTATCAAGTGATTACAAGGAGAAGGCTGCATAAATGTATAAAATTAACATCCAAGCATGTTCACCACTGTTTTCATAGCAATGAAAATCTATCATCTAGGGACTGGTTAAATTACACTATATTCCACATAATAAGTGCTATATAGTGTTTCATACACTAGAATTTTTAAAAAGTTTTATACATTAGAATTAAAATTAGTATACAGATTTATATCTTACTGGATAAAAGAATACTTAATTGGTTGAATTAAAACTGACCAACAGTTAGTATATTTAATATGATCCCAACTGTTAAAAATGTGTGCATATGTCAAAAAGTACATGTGTATATATGTGTCTATAGTACATGTATATGTGTNTTTTAAAAGTTTTATACATTAGAATTAAAATTAGTATACAGATTTATATCTTACTGGATAAAAGTATACTTAATTGGTTGAGTTAAAACTGACCAACAGTTAGTATATTTAATATGATCCCAACTTTGTTAAAAATGTGTGCATATGTCAAAAAGTACATGTGTATATATGTGTCTATAGTACATGTATATGTGTGTAAAATATATAATTTAGTAGTTTTTAAATTTTATTATACTTTTCTTTCTTGTTTTCATTTTCCTAAGGCATTATTGATATTGCAATAAAAACGAAGTGGAGTTAATATAATTTCAAAATTTTAGTTTAGAATATTCAAGGAAAAGCCACAATGCAATCATACCAATTTTTGATGTTATTCCATCACTTAACTAAGAGATTTGTTGGAAGAACATACTTGCAAAGCAAATGTTTTCAGAAAACAGAGGGGGCAACGTCTATAGATAAAATCACCTCTGTCTGCCTGTCTGTCTCATTCACATCCACATTCTCATATTAGCTACAACCCTGTTTATGTATGCGTCACAGGGGAAACTGCAAAGGGTAAATTTAAAGAAGACTTTAAAGTGTATGAATTGATGAAGTGCTAGCTCCTTTATCTTGATAAATTCTAAAATGCTTTTTTTGCTTTTTCCTCATCTTTCTGAGGATTCCTCCAAATGCTGATCTATAAATACATGAATAGGTTTTCCCATTGCAAGAATGGGTTGATGTAGAAACTAAACTTGAGTGGAAATGTGGCAACCTTGTTCTGAACAATATATAGACCATTAGACCCACTTCCTCCCCAATCAGTGGTTTTAATGTATGTTTCATTCGAGATTGCTGAACTGTCTAAAGATGCAACGTGTGTATGCCTTCTGTCATTGATGAGTGCATTTGACTTACTTTTTTCAACCTCAGGTTTCAGTCGTTTGTTTTTGATGAGTATTTTTCTTTTGAGGTCATTCGGGGATGGCAAGGGTCTGCCTGGTTCCAGCTAGAGAAAAACAGAAAAGGCTGATTGATGATAGTTTTACTTCTTCATTCTCTGTTCCAGACCAAAATGAGCAGAAGGCCTGTGAGATACTCAACCAACATCCAGTCTTTTGAACTGTGGTGTTGGAGAAGACTCTTGAGAGTCCCTTGGACTGCAAGGAGATCCAACCAGTCCATTCTGAAGGAGATCGGACCTGGGATTTCTTTGGAAGGAATGATGCTAAAGCTGAAACTCCAGTACTTTGGCCACCTCATGCGAAGAGCTGACTCATTGGAAAACACTCTGATGCTGGGAGGGATTGGGGGCAGGAGGAGAAGGGGACGACCGAGGATGAGATGGCTGGATGGCATCACAGACTCGATGGAAGTGAGTCTGAGTGAACTCTGGGAGTTGGTGATGGACAGGGAGGCCTGGCGTGCTGTGATTCATGGGGTCGCAAAGAGTCGGACACGACTGAGTGACTGAACTGAACTGGACTG
This sequence comes from Oreotragus oreotragus, assembly GCA_006410675.1. NCBI lineage: Eukaryota > Metazoa > Chordata > Mammalia > Artiodactyla > Bovidae > Oreotragus > Oreotragus oreotragus. Next base: position 488,995 of record SJYX01013518.1, on the reverse strand, counting down.
AAGCTACTAAAATCTAGTGTGTAGGGAAATTCTAACCCATACTATTTGGAAAAGTACTCCTAAATACCAGAGGATTAAGGATGGTGCAGGTACCTACAAGAAATTAAAATGTCACATGATATAAAAGGTCCATGAGACAAATTTAGGTTTTCCTTATTTTAAAAAGTATGTTTGTGAAGTGTAAATTTAAAAAAAAAAAGAACAACTCACCACTTTCTATTTCCTCTTCATTGTCATCCTCTAAGATGTTCACCGGGGCAGCAGATTCTCCTGCTTCCATCACACTTTTCAAAGCTTCAAGCTGTTCTGTTATTAAAATAAACAAGGAGATGGAGACAAGGGTTAGGTCACTTATAAAACCGGCTTAAAGATGGACATAAAGAAGGATGAAAAGGGAAGAGAAACCTACTGTCCAGGCTCCCAAGGCTCAGCCATGGCCACAGTCTTTCCAGTCCTGGTGGCCTTGACTCCTGAAGGCACGTGCAACTATGCCATAGTTGGAACATAGGGGAAATGCCCCATATCCTGGTCACCAGGCTGCAAAGTCACAGCTCAGTCCCTCAGAAGGATCTGAGGCTTGATACAAAACCCAGAATTTAGCATAGGGCACAGACCATGGTTCATGGCAATTACAGTTAAGTGACATAAGAGAAACTGGAAAACTTTAGGAAAAAAATATTCGCAATTCATACAGTCCAGTTATTATCCTAATGTATAAAAAACCCTCAGAAGTCAATGAGATAGACACATGAAATAATTTTTAAATTGGGGAAATATATGAGGGCAAATCATAAATAATAAAAAGAAACTAGTCATCAAAGATATACAATTAAAAAACTAAAGTATTATTTTTCTTTTATTAGTTGTGAACACATATAAAAGATACCCAATAGCCAGTATTAAAAATATTGCTGGGAAACAGGTGTTCTTCATATATTATAGTGGATGTATAAACTGTACAACTTTTCTGAAAGACAGTACAATAAGATACATCATGTAAAAAATGTACACATGCTTTGGCCAATCATCTCTAACTGTACCAAGTGATTACAAGGAGAAGGCTGCATAAATGTATAAAATTAACATCCAAGCATGTTCACCATTGTTTTCATAGCAATGAAAATCTATCATCTAGGGACTGGTTAAATTACACTATATTCCACATAATAAGTGCTATATAGTGTTTTATACACTAGAATTTTTTAAAAGTTTTATACATTAGAATTAAAATTAGTATACAGATTTATATCTTACTGGATAAAAGTATACTTAATTGGTTGAGTTAAAACTGACCAACAGTTAGTATATTTAATATGATCCCAACTTTGTTAAAAATGTGTGCATATGTCAAAAAGTACATGTGTATATATGTGTCTATAGTACATGTATATGTGTGTAAAATATATAATTTAGTAGTTTTTAAATTTTATTATACTTTTCTTTCTTGTTTTCATTTTCCTAAGGCATTATTGATATTGCAATAAAAACGAAGTGGAGTTAATATAATTTCAAAATTTTAGTTTAGAATATTCAAGGAAAAGCCACAATGCAATCATACCAATTTTTGATGTTATTCCATCACTTAACTAAGAGATTTGTTGGAAGAACATACTTGCAAAGCAAATGTTTTCAGAAAACAGAGGGGGCAACGTCTATAGATAAAATCACCTCTGTCTGCCTGTCTGTCTCATTCACATCCACATTCTCATATTAGCTACAACCCTGTTTATGTATGCGTCACAGGGGAAACTGCAAAGGGTAAATTTAAAGAAGACTTTAAAGTGTATGAATTGATGAAGTGCTAGCTCCTTTATCTTGATAAATTCTAAAATGCTTTTTTTGCTTTTTCCTCATCTTTCTGAGGATTCCTCCAAATGCTGATCTATAAATACATGAATAGGTTTTCCCATTGCAAGAATGGGTTGATGTAGAAACTAAACTTGAGTGGAAATGTGGCAACCTTGTTCTGAACAATATATAGACCATTAGACCCACTTCCTCCCCAATCAGTGGTTTTAATGTATGTTTCATTCGAGATTGCTGAACTGTCTAAAGATGCAACGTGTGTATGCCTTCTGTCATTGATGAGTGCATTTGACTTACTTTTTTCAACCTCAGGTTTCAGTCGTTTGTTTTTGATGAGTATTTTTCTTTTGAGGTCATTCGGGGATGGCAAGGGTCTGCCTGGTTCCAGCTAGAGAAAAACAGAAAAGGCTGATTGATGATAGTTTTACTTCTTCATTCTCTGTTCCAGACCAAAATGAGCAGAAGGCCTGTGAGATACTCAACCAACATCCAGTAGATGGCAGTCAGCACAGCTTTATGCTTTCATTGTACACCCCAAGCTAGCCTACGCTTTGCCTAAAGGACTAGGCACCAGAAAGGACTCTCAAGGTTCGCAGAGCTGCTCTGCTCGCCCCAGGGAGTGGGCTCCAACCTGCAGTGGTCTCGGGGAACAGGATCCAGCTCGACCCTAGGCCTTGACCCTCTTTAAGTATCTGGTAAAGTGCAAGGGGTCATGGGGCTGGCTGGTGTTGCTAAGTGTAGCGTTGGGCTGTACCATAAGCTGGTTTGCTCAGTAGAGTGACCTACCCTCAAAGCTCAGGACTGTGGCTTTGTGGGTTCAATAAGAGAATCAAGAAGGAAGTGGTCCTAATGATTGAAAAATGACATCTACTATGGTTTCATTTGCTTGGATTGAGATCGTCAAAGGAGATGTTCCTTTATTTGATGACCTCTGATCACAAGCTGGAATCAAGATTGCTGGGGAAAATATCAATAACCGTGTGGCGGAAAGCAAAGAGGAACTAAAGAGTCTTTTGATGAAGCTGAAAGAAGAGAGTGAAAAAGCTGGCTTAAAACTTAACTTTCAAGTAACTAAGATCATGGCATCCAGTCCCATCACATCACAGCAAATAGATGGGGGAAAAGTGGAAATGGTGGCAGTTTTTATTTTCTTGGGCTCCAAAGTCACTGCAGATGCTGACTGCAGCCATGATATTAAAAGACACTTACTCCTTGGAAGGAAAGCTATGACAAACCTAGACAGCATATTGGAAAGCAAAGACATCACTTTGCCGACAAAGGTCTGTAGAGTCAAAGCTATGGCTTTTCAGTAGTCATGTATGGATGTGAGAGTTGGACCAAAAAGAAAGTTGACCAAGGAAGAATTATACTTTCAAACTGTGGGGCTGGAGAACTCTTGAGAGTCCCTTGGACTGAAAGGAAATCAAACCAGTCCATCCTAAAGGAAACCAACCCTGAATATTTACTGGAAGGACTGATGCTGAAGCTGAAGCTCCAACACTTTGGCCAGGTGATACAAAGAGCTGACTCACTGTTTAAGACCCTAATGTTGGGAAAGACTGAGGGAATGAGGAAAAGCGGGCAACAGAGCATGAGATGCTTGGATGGCATCATTGATTCCAATGGACATGAGCAAATTCTGGGAGAAAGTGAAGGACAGAGGAGGCTGGTGTGCTGCCTCCCATGGGGTCACAGAGAGTCAAACATGACTTAGCAACTGAACAACTGATCCATGGAACTAAGTCTTACCCATCCCCATCCGCTCTCCATCCCCCTACCACCCATCTATAGAACAACCTACCCGTCCACATGTCCATTCATTTTCCAAACTAATTTTTATACTATTTATATATGCAAGGCACTGTGCCATTCAGCATCCACTCTGTCTCTAATGAAACCCTTGGCTGAAATTCTGCTTCCTTCCGGAAGCCTGCTGTAACCAGTTCACTCCCAGTGACCCCTCTTACACTTGGATATTGGCAATAAATATTCAACACAGAATAGTCCATCTTCTTTTTCAGTTATGGTTTTACATTTGAATCCTGTGGTCTGCTCCCAGGACTGAAAGTTCTGAAGTTCAGATCTCAGTCTCGTTTATATTACAGACTTTCCATAACCTTTCATGTATGTGCACGACACTTCCCCCAAAAATGCAGAGACCTTCTGTAAAAGCAAGGACTTTAGTCTAACAAAGGAGATAAAATACACAAAGGACCAAGGTAAAAACTAAAATAAACCGGGCTGTTTCTTAGTTTAGGTTCCCTTAGAATCAGTCTGAGACAAAGATGAAAGCACCAGTCATTTATCTGGGAGGCAGCTCCACGGAATCCCAACAGAGGAGGAGAAGGGTGAGAAGAAGAAACCAGCCAGCCCACCAGGGGAGCGTTATTGAGCCCTGTGTGTGGGAGCGGGATCCCCCTGTGGAACCCGGGGGGCAGTGGGGACCAGGTGCTCAGTCGAACCTCCTGAGGAGTGTGAAGCACGGGGTAGGCGTGGTGATTCTCTGGCGCCTCTGGCTTGACGATCCCATGTGGGCAGGGCTCCAGGGACCAGAGCAGCCCCTGAGCCAGCAGCGGCAGGGGCGACAGGTGGACATTAGGCCGCTAAGCACTGCAGGCTGTGGATGGGGCGCCGGCAGCCATAGCTTCGGCAGGTGGTAAATATCCTCCTCTAGTTTTTTCAATTCCCACAGATGCACTTCTATAAAACTCATTGTTAAACCACCTGATGTGTTCCCAGGGAGCACAGATGTCAGTCATGGCGATGTTCGATTGCTGCCTATTGTTACCGTGTTTGGGTCAATAGTGGGGAAAAACACTTCATTACTGTTGAGTGTTTCATACTTTCACTCCAGGAGTTTCTTGTTACTCCCAATATCTTGTGACAGTGACCCTTAACCACTTGTGGGGTGTGGATCTTTGTAAAAATCTGATGAACTCTCTCGAATGACTGTATACAGAAAAACAAGTTGCATGTAATTAGAATGAGCTCACAGACCCTGCAAAGCCTATCTGTGGGGCACAGGATACAAGTTCTTTGCCTGATGAAGGAATTAGCAGGTTTAACAAATGAAGCTCAAAAATGGGCATATAATATAGCCCAAGAGTTTGATTTGGACTTGGGAGCTTGAACTTCAGGCTCCTGTGACTTGATCCAGCGAACTTTCCATAGCAACAGGCTCCCATGAATGCTGACCCCTGGGTGCACATTTGATTTACCTGGAGAGCATTTAAAAACACAGCATGCATAATCTGCTGACTTGAATCAATTTCAGAATCTCTGAATGGGGCTATGGCAGAGGTATGCTTCATGGTTCCTCCAGGTGATTCTAACCTGTCACTGAATTTGAGAATGATCACCAACTCTAGACCCAGGCCACTGTGGACTTTATGAAAATTTAAGACAGAGGTTTCAGAAACCATAAAGATCCCACAATCTTCTGAATTAAATTGACCCAGATGTTTACATTATATCTCTCTCTACACACCTTTCTGAAGCACGGTGGAAGCTTTCCATACCAACGAGTTTAAATAAATATGAAGCTCTTTAACATCAGTCCTCCAGAACTACTTGACCCTTCAGAAATGAATTTCAAAACAAATTCATTCATGTTAGAAATATGGTTTGCTAAAAATACATACTGGATGTGATTCAAGTGCTTGTTTCAACAGGAGATCTCCAAATAGATCTTCACAATATTTGGACATCTTGTACTGTTGATATTTGCTGGAGGGAAAGAACCGACATTTGTAAACTCAAACATCCATTAACTGTCCAGGATAAGAACAAGAAACATCTATTTCTAGTGACTAAAAACTCCCACTCAGCAAAATGATTGTCCCTTTAACGCTAATGAGCTAACTGGTGTAGGTTAAAAAGTAGATTCTGCTGCTGAACTGAAAGCTTGTAAGCAGAAAAGAAGTGTCTTTCAAGTCCATCACATCTGACTACAAATATACTGCCAAATCTTAATTCCATGGAACTTTGAGCAAGGTACCCTGCTCTCTGACCTTTGGTTTAGAGGAAGCATTTCTAAAATATATTAAGAGGACTTTTTTTTTTTCTCTTTTGGAGGTGTTGGGGAATCGTGGTTTGAGTTCCTTTTTTTTTTTTCCCCCATAAGACTACAGGTAGTTACCACTTCACAAAAGAAACTGTTCAGTTATTCAAAAAGATGCAGAGCAGGGATGGGAAATGGGGATTAGCAAACAACATGGAGAGACAGGGTAGAATGAATCACTATACCTGCAGTGATTTTCAAAGGAGAGAATTACAGGATATTCCGATGTGACAAAGGCAGTTTCCTTGATGGCTTGAATAACATCCTTTAAAGATAAGGAGTGTTGATGAGAAAGGAGAGAAAAAAAAATTAAAGCACCTGAAATCAACTGGAGACTAATAATTTGAGCTTTTCAGAAAGTCAATTCTGGCAATTCAAACCTGACCCATTCACCACTCCACAATGAGTCCCCTGTGGTTAGACGTAGGCAGAGTTCATGGTTAACTACACTTTTTTCAAAGTTATTGTTTACTTCTCCAAAATTAGGGTACTGCTGCTGCTGCTGCTAAGTCACTTCAGTCATGTCCGACTGTGCGACCCCATAGACGGCAGCCCACCAGGCTCCCCCGTTCCTGGGATTCTCCAGGCAAGAACACTGGAGTGGGTTGCCATTTCCTTCTCCAGCGCATGGAAGTGAAACGTGAAAGTGAAGTCGCTCAGTCGTGTCCAGCTCTGTGTGACCCCATGGACTGTAGCCCACCAAGCTCCTCCATCCATGAGATTTTCCAGGCAAGAGTACTGGAGTGGGGTGCCATTGCCTTCTCCATGGAATACTACTCAGCCGTTAAAAAAGAATGAAATCACTCCATTTATAGCAAAATGGATGGACCTAGAGATTATCATACTAAGTGAAGAGTCTGAAAGAGAAAGACAGGTACCCTATGATGCTACTTATATATGGGACCTAAAATACGATGCAAATGAACTTATTTATAAAACAGACTCACAGACACAGAAAACGAACCTCTGCTTACCACAGGAGAAAAGGGGTGGTTAGCAGGTATGAACCACTACACATAAACTAAGCAGCAAGGTCCTACTGCATGGCACAGGGAACTATATTCAGTACCTTGTAATCAACTAAAACAGAAAAGCGTATGAATGAAAAAGAACACACACACACAGCTGAGTCACTGTGCTGTACACCAGAAACTAAAACCGCACTGTCATCAACTATACTCCAAGAAAAAAGGAAACCAGCATCAAAGCCAAAGTTAAGCAAACAAAATCACTCACCTTGAAAAGGATATCTGTGCACATCGCTTTTCCATGAGTTATTATCGGTTCTTGGTCCTCACCTTTTCCATCCCAACAGTCAAGTTCAACACATCTAGGAATACAGTGATTTTACAGTATTGAACCTTTACAATAAAACAGTGTGTATACAAATGAAAAGATATCAAAATAAGTTACTTTGTATAGAGGTAGAAAATTGAATGAGTGAAGTAATATGATTATTTTGTGGAGGATACAGCTTAAAATAGCATCAGATTGGTGTCATCAAAAAGGGACTATTGTAGATTGAGAGACAAGAGATAGAGCAGGCACTGTGGTTCTGGATGAAACCTTAGCTGTGACAAAGCTGTGATAAAGAATGATTTAGGAACAACCAGGAAAATTTAGATATGGATTATGTTTCAGAGGATGTTAAAGAATACTGTAAACCTTTTATCATTGGGATGATGCTACTTTAGCCATAAATGAAAATATTCTAATTGTTTCAGTGACTCATATTCAAGTAGTCTGAGACAGTGATGTAGTGATGTACTCAAAGTCTTGTAAAGTATTTCTATATGTACAAAAATAGTGAGTTAAAAAATTATGCATTGGTCATTGACAATAAAGAAAAATATCACAATATAACTATATTTCTTAATCTTCACTTTCAGCATTTTTACCATATTTTAAACCTCAAATATTTTCTAATTTCTATAAAATAAAAACCATTTGAAATAATATTTATTGTCAGAGAATAAAAATTTAGAATATTTAACAATAAGGAAAGCTATATTTGGGCTTCCCTGGTGGATCAGTGGTAAAGAATCCTCTTGTGATGCAGGAGACGTGGGTTCGATCCCTGGGTTGGGAAGATCCCCTGGAGAAGGAAATGGCAACCCACTCTAGTATCTGCCTGGGAAACCCCATGGTCAGAGGAGCTTGGTGTGGCTATAGCCCATGGGGTGGCAGAGTAGGACATGACTTAGTGACTAAAAAACAACAACAAAGCTATACTTGAAGTGCCTAGGACCTAAAGAAAATTTTGCATGACTTCTTAAAGTAAGCTATTTTTTTTTTTTTTTGTAATTTGGGGGGAATATTTTAAATTTACAGTAAAAAAAATCTTTTGACCCATAGGAGGAGTCTAGATCTTTCCAGAACAGATATCGTTCTTCCTTCCTCAAGGTTAAATGACCATCATAATCCATTAAAGAGAAAGATAAACGTCCTTTTCACTCTGAATGCTACCTCTAACTTTTCAGAGAAGAGTAAATTCAATTAAAGGCCATCATATACAGAGAACAACGTCTTGAGTTTCTAACCTGCAACCAGCCAGGAGGACCTGTCTGTACATTTCTACTGAAGATTTCCCACCAAACTGTCTGCCAGTGAGATAGGTGTTGTGGGAAGAGCTGATGAAGTAGTGAGCCAGAGGGTGGTCCATTTCTTGGTACAGCTCTAGACGATCTAGGAAGACGGGGGCGTTTTCATCTGACATCAGGTATCTGCAAAACCCATCACTTGATATGAGGCCTGGGGAGGGGGGAAAGAGTATCATAGCAGATTTACGGTTTTGAAGATACACAAGTTTTATTTATGACATCTGAAATAGCTTAAACAGGAGGAGTAAATACTACTTCACAGTGTCTTTCCCAAGAAACTTCATCTTTCAGAACTTGAACAAAGCACTCAGGTTGCACAAGTAACATAATGCCTTCCACAAATGGGTGGCACCTGCTTTCACATCCATGATGGCAAAACACTCAGTTCCCTAAGTTCAGACGTGCAGCACCAGAGCCCGGAGTGGGGGAGGGAGCCATGGCCTCTCTGCATTCAAATAATCCCATTTCCCTATTTCATCTAAAAAAAAAATGGGGTCTAGGACTTGTGAGATGAGTACTCCATGGCCACTGAAATGTGACCCCTGGAGACTGTTCATCTCGGTCATATCTGTGTGACGAGGGGCAGGGCCAGTGTGTTAACTGCAGGAGAGACGTCAATATTTCTGCATCTTCTCTTACCCAGTCAACCACCAACAGCCTCAAGTTTCTTGCTTTTACTTAAGCATTTGAAAGTTACAAGGTGATTTCAAGTGTACAGAAGAGTACAGACGGCAGAGCCATGGACCGCCACCTCAGCCTTGTCTGATTTTATCTTTTCCTTTATCTACTTTACATTTCTTTAAAGGAATACATAATTACAGGTGCCCGTGAAGCACGCTGCATGCCCCACCCAAGCCCATTCAATTCCATCTTTTTATACATATTCACGTTCCCAAAATGGTTTGTAACTTTACTATATACAAGCACTTATCCAAAAAATAGATATTTTTGATTATTTATAAGTTTATATAAAACATCTTTATAGTATCTTATGATGTATTCAGTTAATACCAGTAGCTCTTGGTCATTTACTTTCCACTGAGTGATGTACAGTAGTGGTAGGCAGTGTGTAGAGTATAAGGTCCATAGGTGAATATATTAGTACCATAGTCCATGGTCCATCACTCTGTCGATGGATATTTAGGTCATTTCTGTTTATAACTAAAAGTACTGCAACGGAAGCCTGTGTGTCTATCTCCTTGGGCATAGACATTGACACTTTTCCAGGCACTGTGACAGATGTGGGACAGAAGAAACAGAAAGGCCTGCTTTCATGAAACTCATATACTGTGGGTGAGAGAACATATAAAATTAGCAAATAAATATAATGTCATGAAAGTGCTGGCAGGAAATAGAAAGCAGGAAATGAAAGTGATAAAGAACGACCAGGACGCTGTGTTCGAGGTGTGGCCCGCAAGAGCCCTTCTGATGAGGTCCCATTCATGCAGAGGCGCAATCACATGCACACCCGGGGGTGCCCCATTCACAGCAGAAGGATCGGCAAGTGCAGAGGCCACGTGATGAAGGGGGAAGGAGCTGGAAAGGTGGCTGGCGAGGAATCTAAAGACTACATCAGTTGGACTTCAGTCTTCATTAAGTACTAAGTGTGTCAGGAAGCCATCGGAGGATTTGAACAGCGGAAGAATGTGATTAGGCATGGTTTTAAAAGGCTTACTCGGGCTGCTGTGTGGTGCATAAATTGCAGGGCACTGAAAAAAGCAGAAGACTAGTTAGAAGTGAGCTGGCATCTTCCAGGAAGAGTTGATGTAGGCTCAGATAATCTGGTAAGGGTGGAGACAATGAGAGTGATGTATTCAGGATTTATTTTCAGGATGGATCTTACAGGTTTTGAGGATGGATCAGAAGTGATGTGAAAGAGCAAAACAAGTCAGAGATGACTCCAAGACTTTTGGCATGAAAAGGTGGGAGAGTGATGGTACCATTTTCTAGGCTGGGAGAGGAACAGTCTGTGGATGGGGGGGGAATGAAAGCATATATTGTAAACATACATATATCTGAAATACCCACTCACCATCCAAATGGAGAGGTCTATTATACAGATCTGTGGTTTAAGAGAGAGATTAGGAATGGAAAGTTTAATCTGAAAGCCGCGTGTGTACAGAGACACTTAAAGACATTGGGTTTAGATGAGTTCATCCAAGAAGTGTGAGCAGAAGGGGCAGAGATGTGAGGCCTGAGCAGGGCCCCTCTGACACCAGACCCAGACCTGGAAGCGAAGAGGCTGGGCTGCAGGAGAGGCCTATTTTCCACTTGATTACGGACAAATTATTCACCAGGTGGCTGTTTGTGTCAATTTACACACCCAGAGAGTTTACAATGCCTTGGCACCATATTCTCACCCATACTTGCTCATGACAGACTTTAACATTTCTGGCATTTGTGAAATGGTGAAGCTATACATTTTAGACGTGTCAGTGGTAATGTCATAGACTTTCAGGACATTGTAATAATCAAAGACACATCTCTACCATAATGTTTATCATACTGCCAAAGTACTACTGAGTCATAAGTCTTTCTCCTTCAATAGCCTGCAACCACCTTTTTTCATTTTGAATCTCCAGCATCTAGAACAGTGCTTGGCACTCAGTCAGTCCTCTATAAACTTTAAGGATTGAAAGCAGGGAAGAGAAATACTAGTGGAATGATGGTATGAACCCCACTATCTTATAAGTAGGAAACTGAGGTCTATGAATAGAGGGTCAAGGTCACACAGCAACAGGATAAGCAACAAAAATCACATCACCTCCCACCACTGCAAGGTGCTAACTTTCCTGCAAAGCCACTCCTCACTTCACTTTCATCACATACTGTGTGGAGTTGATTATGATACTCAGAGGGAAGTAATGAAGTAGTCTGGCTGAAAATAGATATTTGAGACTCTAACAGGAAAGTATAAATGTATGATTATAACCAAGGGAAAACTCTGCTGGGCTTAGAAAAATATCAGGGGTGTGGCCACATGGTGTGGTGGGCCAGGATGCATATACGCAGGTCTATGTAGGTCCAGAGAATGTATAAACCTTTCGTCCATGCTCACTGAGAGACAAGCAAACAAACAACGCTCTATTCTAAACAGGAGGAGACTGAGGCCATGATACTCATGGGCAAATGGGAGAGAAAGAAATTAACCTGCATCTCTCTTCACTCTCCACTGAGACATAAGGCCAGAGGCTCTAGCCCAGGCATCTCCTGGCCCTCTCTGGCGATACTGTATTATCATCATTGCTCCCAGCTTTGGCAGGTGTTTCTCATGGTTAAAAAACCAATCTTGAATTTCCTCCCCATACATGTCCTTTGCTAAATATTGAAATGAATAACACACTGTTTCCAGAGTTTCAATGAAACAGGTAAAGGCAGAAACCCCAACAATTTGTTAAGTTGATTCCTATTTAATTTCATGTCAATTGCATTTATCTTCCATACCAGGGGTCAAATGATGAGTAAAAAGTCTCCTCAAATCATTAAATTTAGCTAGCTTGCTGAAACTCAAGGGACAAAAGGAAGGTGTCAATTTTTATAGGAAATGCCAATTTTTTCCAGAGATGGCAAACAGAGACTATAATTGGCATTTTTACATTTTAAGCACTATGCAACATTAAGGATCTAATATAAGAAAGTACATTGGGGGAAATATTACTATAGTTTAATAATAAATTTAGCATTATATTTCAGGCAGCAAAAATAAATTTTGGTGTCAGGCAAAATTTATACTGATTTAGGAAAAAAAAAAAAATCAGTCAGTTATCAATCCTTGTCTCTAGAGAGCTCCAAAGCATTTAAAAATACATTTAACTAAAAATGCAAGGATTTTAAAAATTGCATATACTCTTGAATTTTTAAAATAATGAAAAATTCTCTTTTTTTTTTTTCACTTTTCTTACCTTGTTTCTTCAAATCTTCATCAGGCTCATACATCTCAATGATCTGCATTGCCCTTTTAGCATCATAAAATGGGAATAAAATTTCATTCAGTCGAGGATCTCGTTGATGCTATGATGAGAAAATAACTCCATTTAGGTTGACCTTCCTCACCCTTGGGCTATTACACATCAATAAACTATGTAATTTTAATAGAAGATATATGTATAATACCATGTTTATAGTTACAAAGAGATTTTGCTTTTCTCCTGTCTTTCTCGCTAAAACAGACTTCAAAAAGGTCCACACTTGGCAGTAGAATGTTGGTTCCCTTCCCTGAACTGAAGATGGAGAGACAAAATATACTTTTTTTTTTTCATTCAAATTTGATAAACAGAGAAAATGGTATGGTCTCATCATACCACAGGGAAGATATCTGGCATAAGTGTTTATAAAGTGAGATAAAAGTCTTTTTAAAAAAAGATAAACAAAAGCAAAAATGATACCCATGTAAATGTCAAAACAAAAACAATAACAAAAAAAACCTCCAAACCCCTAAAGTTAGGTAGACAAATATAATTTCATTTTCATTATATCTTTCTACATGAATAAGAGATTTTGGGGGTACTGTGAACTTCATTCTCTTGAGTAAATATTTACAAAAATGAATCCATTGTAATAAGGATGAAAATCTGCACAAGGATATCTACAAGCTCAAAACAACATGAAAATCTGTATTTAAATATCAGTATTCAGAAATTCTATTTCACTGTGGAATCTCATTTGGTTTGCCCTGAGGAAATCCTCTGGGCAGAAAGTACATCAATATTTAAAGACATTTGGGAAGCTGGTAATGTCATTCTTTTCAAATCAGCACCCATAGGCTCCTGGTATTATATGAGGCACTGGGAGCAATTTCTGCAGTTCTGTCATCCTAACTTCACAGCAAAGCTGAAAAAAGTCCAATTTACTAATTGACTTAGCTACAATAGAGAGTGTGTGTGTGTATGCGTGTGTATGTGTGTATCTATCTTTCTGTATCTATAGGTAGTGGGTCTATTAAACTTCCTTATTGTTCATGGTAGATTTAAGGACCAAACACTGAGTCCCTGGTCATCCATCAAATAAAGAAAGAGAGGGAACTGGAATGAAAAAATGGCAGATAGACATATGAGCAAAACTCAGTCAATAGATAGGACCCTAGCAATGACTCTTTACCCAAATATATGCACAGACTTTGAAAAGCACTACTGGAAAAGCATTGACGAAACAACTGTTAAAAGTTCATATGGATTTCCCTTGCCCATTTGTTTGAAATGGTCATCTGAAGAGTGAGGCACAGAGCATGAATGCTTTTGGCCAATAGAACATGTGACGTCATCTTAGAGCACTCATGGTCTCGCCTGATCTGGTCTTCCCACCATCCCCCTGAGTGAGGAGTGTTAATTGCTAAGGAATCAACAGCTCTTTGCCAGTTTATCCCAATGAAGCATGCTTCTGTTAGAATCTAAGAAATAACGGCTCACATCCATGCAAGTGCTAGAGCAGAAACTGTTACATGAATAACAGGCCTCGAGCTCATAAGGAAGAAAAGTCCTGGGGTGCAGAAAGATGGTACAGTGGACCGTGGGGTGCCAGGCAGATGAAGGCATGCTCCGAGCATCTCGTTCAGGAAGTGGGTGCTGGCATGCAACTCCAGAGCCCGCCCCAAGGGAGCAAGAAGCACCGCCCCTCCGGGGAGAATGCAGTGCTTTCAAACCAAGCAAATACGTAACCAGGACACTTTCTGGGGACTTTCCTTCTCCCGTCTCTGTAAACACTCCCACGGAGGAAGATGGACGTGGCACAAAGGGACCCGTAGGGACCCCACTGCGGTTCTGTTTGTGGTTGGCCACTACACTCGCAAGGTTTTCTTTCTTATTAGGATTAAGTCTTTCAGTTTAAAGATAGGCTCTCTGATAAGCATTCAGGACTCATGCAGATCATGGGGGCAAATCCATATGAATTTAAGAGAAAGAAGAGCTTCAGTTAAAGAAAGAAACAAAGTTAGGAAAAGGAAGAAAGGGAATCCAAGTCTTCTCAGGCGCTGTTTGTGCGCAGAGGTGTGGGCTCCAGCCTGGGGCCTCCTGCAGTTTCTGAAGAGCAGCAGGGGCGTCCCCTTTCCTGGGAGCTGGAGAGGGACGCACATTCTGGGCACCCACTCCCAACCTTCCAAATCGGACCTTCTGCGGTGGAACCTACGAAGCTGTATTTTAACAATCTTGTCAGTTGATTCTGATGTGCTCAAATTTAAGAAGTGTGACTCTAGTATGTAAAGGTATGCATTTAAATAAATTTACCTATCAGTTTAAAAAATAGTATCTTAGTTCTGCAAGGGCAGAAGAATGCTAAACATTTGAAATCTGCTTCCAAGTAACCCTCATCAAAATTTATCAGAGGGCATACTATTCACTAGAAGAATATCCTTCTTTCAGAAAAAACAGCCAGAAGAACCAAGTCCTTAAAATGTATGTGTCATAATCCTCTTATTCTACATTTGTAGCAAGTAAGCACCACAACAATATAAAACTTCACTTTTCTTTACATCTGCTCCACCAGATAACCTTTTGCTTTCCCGAAGATGTTCACATTTCAGAAAGGAAGCACAGTGCAATCTAGATAACCCAAAGGGGAGGAAACAATGGCAAAACTTACGTTAAAAAGTCACAAAAATATAATTTTTATTTGAAAACACAAAGAAGAGAAAGATCATTTCCAGGACATCTCAGAAATAAGACTGCAGAAGATTTCCACTCAGTCATAAGCACTGTGGGGTGAGTATATCACAGCTCTGACGGGAGAGACCATAGGTTTGCAGCTGGGATTTAGGGAAGCAATGTACTAAGGGCATACACCCCATGATGTTCAGAGCCTTATAAAAGATAATACTGACTAGCTTCAGAAAATAGTTCACAGAACTGTGACCATGTAAATGAAGAGACAATGAATATATCTTTCTTATTATGTCCGTACTCATTGAGAAAAGACATCAATGGGCTTCAACCTGAGCAGCACTGGGATAGAGAGATGTTGACATAACTAATATTCAAAAGAGATATAAAAAGATAGAGGAATAATTGGTAAGCCTTACTCATAGAACTAAATAATTCCTTTTCTGTCCAAGCATTAAAGAAGAAAGACATGGTACATGGAAAGTGATCTTGAGCCCTTTCTTACAGTCTTTCAACTGCAAAATAAAAGAAATGATTAACAAAATCAGCTCTAATGTGATCCTATGATACATAAGAGGCAGGAGGCAGATTACCAGCAACCAGAAAATAAAGCTAATTCTGGATTCTCATGCTTGTCCAAGACTTCTCTCCTCTCTTCTTATTCTGATCTCTCTCCAGTTCTCCGTGCATCTCTCAGTTCTGCAGGCCCTCAGGTGTTATCTGTAAGAAGTCACGCCAAAGCCTTTGACTGCGTGGATCACAAACTGTGGAAAATCCTGAAAGAGATGGGAATACCAGACCACCTGACCTGCCTCCTGAGAAATCTGTATGCAGGTCAGGAAGCAACAGTTAGAACTGGACATGGAACAAGAGACTGGTTCCAATTACTCATTGAGAAAAGACATCAATGGGCTTCAACCTGAGCAGCACTGGGATAGAGAGATGTTGACATAACTAATATTCAAAAGAGATATAAAAAGATAGAGGAATAATTGGCAAGCCTTACTCATAGAACTAAATAATTCCTTTCCTGTCCAAGCATTAAAGAAGAAAGACATGGTACGTGGAAAGTGATCTTGAGCCCTTTCTTACAGTCTTTCAACTGCAAAATAAAAGAAATGATTAACAAAATCAGCTCTAATGTGATCCTATGATACATAAGAGGCAGGAGGCAGATTACCAGCAACCAGAAAATAAAGCTAATTCTGGATTCTCATGCTTGTCCAAGACTTCTCTCCTCTCTTCTTATTCTGATCTCTCTCCAGTTCTCCGTGCATCTCTCAGTTCTGCAGGCCCTCAGGTGTTATCTGTAAGAAGTCACGCCAAAGCCTTTGACTGCGTGGATCACAAACTGTGGAAAATCCTGAAAGAGATGGGAATACCAGACCACCTGACCTGCCTCCTGAGAAATCTGTATGCAGGTCAGGAAGCAACAGTTAGAACTGGACATGGAACAA
>SJYX01013518.1:458417-471166 GCA_006410675.1 Oreotragus oreotragus | reverse complement strand
TCAGAAGAAGTAGAAGTGAAGTGAAGTCGCTCAGTCGTGTCCGACCCTTTGCGACCCCATGGACTATAGCCTACCAGGCTCCTCCCTCCATGGGATTCTCCAGGCAAGAGTACTGGAGTGGGTTGCCATTTCCTTCTCCAGGGGATCTTCCCAACCCAGGAATCGAACCTGGGTCTCCAGCATTCCAGGCAGATGCTTTAATCTCTGAGCCACCAGGAAGCCCTAAGTCAGAGACCCTTAAC
The DNA here is from genome assembly GCA_006410675.1 of Oreotragus oreotragus. Classification (NCBI taxonomy): domain Eukaryota; kingdom Metazoa; phylum Chordata; class Mammalia; order Artiodactyla; family Bovidae; genus Oreotragus; species Oreotragus oreotragus. The sequence continues at coordinate 470,924 of SJYX01013518.1, read as the reverse complement.
ATTCCAATGCCTGCTCCCTTCCAGAGTGAATTCTGTCTCTTTTCATTATGGGTTTCGATGGTGCTCTGCCCATGGGGTGCTTTAGACTTTGAAACAATGAGACGGAGAGTCCTCAAAAGTCCTATGGGGGCAAGGTGCTGGCAGAACACTCTCTACGTTTGACAGCCTTCTTTAAGGAGACATTCTGATTTCTGTCTAGTTCTTCCAGCTGATCACTAGGACAGAAAAGGAAGAGATTCAGGGCAGACGCTTTGATTAAAAACAAAGGCTTTACTTTCCTAGACTTGTAGTCTTGTAGTTTCTGTGACCTAAAGAAATTCAGAATCATAGCAATTCAATTAGCCCCACCCCCAAATTGAAAGTGCCTCCTTACTGTTAATGAAAAGCCAAATGTAAGCAAATGAATACTACTGGCCAGTGTAATATTGATGGATAAAAGCTACCAAGGAAAAAGTATTTAAGAAAGAATTTGGATGGCAGACAGAAAGTATATGTGATCATCCCTTTTAAAATTAATTTTTTTGTCATGACTTATTAAGAATTATAAGAGTAGTTACTGGGTAGGTCTACAAAAGTCTCCCATACAAGGAAGGGGATGAGATAAGGACCCATGAATTTAGCATGTACACTGAAGACTTCAGAACCGTTTCTTCATTTGAACAGTGCAAGTGCAGTGCATACTGAGTCTCTGCTACATTTAATAGACGGCTGAGTACCAGCTTCATCCCAAGCTCGCAAGCGGCCTTTCTCTAGGAAGTGGTAAATGATGATGTGGTAATCGTCTCCCCAGGAAACATCTTCCCTCTTTAGTACAAAGCAAGATTTTTGCCTCTCTCACCAGAATTTAAGATGACCAATGACCCAAAGTACATGTAAAGCGGAGAGAGATAAAACATTTTTTAAAAGAAGCAGAAGATGGGGAAAGGGTTAAGGAGGCAGAGCAAAGCAACTTAACTTCTGAGCAACAGTGGCATAAGAATGTGGATAATATCTGGGTAAAGATTATAAATGTAGTATTCGTATAACAAAAAACTAGTGGAGTGAAAAAACTTGACACGTTTTAAGGTAAAATAAATATTGTGGTGTACTGAAAGGATTACTTTAAAGTAGAGGCATCTGTGCTGATATATGGGGGACCCTGTCTCTCCTGCATCCGTGCTTCCAGGCTCTGGGTATCATAGCTTCTCAAGTCAACCCTACAAATTGGGAGCCACTGGGCCCTGAATCGGAAAGAAATGAGAAGCCCTTCACCAAAGATGTACTATGTGTCTTCAAACTGGCAAATCAGTCTGCCTGCTTCTTTTTCATGAGGCAATACCTTCTACCTGGCATGATATTGTCTAGCTTAACATTTTGTCTTTATATGGTATAATGGTTACTATCAATTGTTTTGGAACAAAAATATACTGTCCATCCCTCATTTAAAGTCTTCTTATTATTTAATGTGTTAGACAAAAAGTGCATTTCCATTTTTTGTATGAACAAGAGCTTCAATGGGTTTCACTGAAAACACTTTCCTGTACATGTAGAGAAAAAAAAAGTTAATTTTAGTTTTCATAAAAATTGGAACATTTATGTGTTCTGAAATATATTTCTCTTGAGCTTAAGCAAGTTTTGTCAACTAGTTTTGGTTGTTGGGTGAATCACATTCTAAAATTAGCTCTGAGCTTGTTACAAAAATAAAAAGTAAAAATTTAACCTGTCATCCCATTGGCCTAATATGCACTATGCTTTCACCCAGGAACTCTAGTGTTGTGCTTATTGTCAAAATATTCTGTTCAAACCTACATGTTTTTCTTACATGCAATCCATTAAAAGACAAAAATAAGGCTTTCCCAGTCCATGCAAAAGTGAGAAAAAGTTAGCGATGGCGAATCCAACTATAGGGTGGTAAACTCAATCCAGTCTCTTTCTATTTCTTACAAGTAAATAGAAAAAAAAAAAGATAAGTACCTTAAATATTATCTTGCAAAACACAGACACATTTAATTAAGTGAATATATCATCAAATTCACACACACATACACAGACCCAGAGCTACACATCACAGCAAGAAACCAACAAAAAAGCAGTGTGCAAAGCCAATGAGGAAATGCACGGACACACGGGGGCAGCAGCTGATTTTTGCACCTGGTAAAGCCATCATGGAAAGATCAGCAGGTCAGAAGCAAAGCAAATGGGGGTGCAGGATGCAGGCATGCAATGAGGATGCTGGAGGGAGCAAGCCACTGCACACAGACTGATGGAGTTAATGTATGAAAAAGCTTACTTCATTTAGAAAGCTCACTAATTGGTCTACCGTTAAATAATCAGTTTTGTCTCCATTGCTGAAAAGAAATTTATTAGAAAAAGTAAGTTTTGGTATATGATGCTACAGGAGGTACGATTTACATGTTGACATTTTTTGTCGATAATTCTAAACTTATTTTTCTAAACCTGAAGTAGTGGCGAACTCTTAAAATGGCCAGAGACTGTTTGTAAAGAAAAGCAAAACAAAACAAAACACCCAACAACAGCAAAGGCAAGAAATCACTCCCCCTAACTTAAAGAAAATATCTGCAATCCTTCTTTTGCATTATCCAAAGGCATTATTATAAAACAACATGTAAGTCATCCATTTGAAATAATTGGAATGAATGGACTTTCGAACAACATAATAACATTCCAAATCGAATCTAGTTAGTTCACATAACGGGTTAATACCTAAAGGAGCAGGTTAACATTGTAGGTAGTTAGTAAAGCCAATGCGAGGAGAGGAGGGGGGAAGTTCCAGGTGCTGCAACCAACTTATGTAAAAGTTTCTCAAAAAATCAGAGGGAACTTTTACACCAAATAAACTAAGGGGTGAAAATGTAACCCTGACTAGATATTCCTAGATACTGTCAACATATTATATGAAGATATTAGGACAAAAAATGTTTTTAAAGTCTAAAAGAGCAAGGACAACTTCGATGCGACACTTTCTCATAAATGGAACTTACATTTTTTTGAAAAGATCCTCTATATCTGTCCGAGGACAAATCTTCTGTGTCAGTTCATAGAACTTTTCATAAGTAAATGCGGCAGGCTCAATTTCATCATTCTGCAAAGAACAGAAGCATTGTCATAAATCAGGCACCGTTCTCTCTCTTTGGAGGATATACAGAATCGACAAGTTCATGAAGCAGAGCGATGACTATTTGCAATCCCAGGGTTTTCATCTCTGACTCTTCCTGATAGAAGCCGGAAGGTCTAACCATGGGCCAGCCTACTGGGATAAGGAGTGGGTAGCCTTTCCCTTCTCCAGGGGATCTTCCCAATCCAGGGATCAAACCCAGGTCTCCCGCATGGCAGGCAGGTTTTTTACCAGCTGAGCCACAAGGGAAGACCAAGAATACTGGAGTGGGTAGCCTATCCCTTATCCAGGGAATCTTCCCAACCCAGGAATCGAACCGGGGCCTCCTGCATTGCAGGGAAGACGCATGCTAAATGCTTGTTGATGTGACTGGTCTGGGATTGCATCTTCCAGGGTGTCCTGAGCCGCTCCCTAAGGAGGGGGCTATGACCACTGATCCCTTTGCGCTGACAGTGCAGAAGCTCAACCCTTGTCTGATGGAGCTGTGCCGCTTCTTCCAGCAGTGCCTCTGCATGAGCCAGAAGAAAGAGCCCAGGATGGAGGCCGGGAGGTAACCTGAGCCACTCACTACTCTTTGCATCCAGTGCTTACAGGCTTCTGACTCTGCTCGGCCCCTCTGAAGGCTGGCTACCAGGGGGCCAGGCGTTAAATGACTAACACACAGGTGACAGCAGGTACCTCGAGGAATGCACCCCCTGGTAGGTCTTCTGCTGTACGGTCACCTCCTTGAGAGCCAGGGTGGAACCCCATTCATTTCTGGGTCCCCAGAGCCAAGGGGGTGGNTGAAGAACTTAATTTATGAGCCATTTTTCATGCTGACATTGTACATGGTTCTGCTAATGTTGATGGGCTTCTATAAAATTAGCTTTCAGTAAGTTGTATGAAAGAGCAGCCTGCTGTCAGGAACATTTGGAAATACGCTATTTGAATACTATAACGTTTAGGTTAAAATGCCCAGAAAACAAAAGGAAGGAAGGATAGAAGGGAAGAGAATCAAGGAAAAATGAACTGTACTACATGTGACTGAACCTAATTCTGAATCTAACTGAATCAGTTTAACATAAATAATCTTATTTATTACATGAGGACAAAAACACACAAAGTGGTTTTAGAAAAACGTCATTAAATTAACGAATACCTTTCCACTGGGAAGACCTAGCTCCTTGAGTGCTTGAAAGATCACCTTTTCTGTTTTCCCCGATGCAAAGGTTCTAGTAATACTAGGGCAGAAAAGGGAAAAAAAAAGTTGCTATTAATTCTGTTTTCTCTGATGCAAAGATCCAAGTAAAACTAAGGATGGTGGGATAGAAGAAAAGAAAAAGGAAAATAAAATTATTTCTCATTTCTGGGTGTTTTTCACTCCCCAGACTGGCTCCTGCAAAGACCCTCTGCTGACCAGAGCTGGCTGTGCCAGTCAGGTGACTTGATTCTAAGACAGACAGTCCCCCGGCCTGCTTGTGAACATACGCATCCAGGATCCAGACCACAGTAATCAATTTTGATCCTATCAATTTGCTTTCTTAGGAAAAAGGGATGCGGCAGATGAACCAGCAGCTCTAGAACAGAAGCTCATGGTGACGTGGGGCCAGGAAGGAGGCCCCGTAGCACCCGGCCCACGCCTGGGGCCATCCTTTCCTGGCCCCATTCTGCAGCTGACATGCACTATCAGACATATTTCATCTGTATGTTTTTTCTCTTTTTCAAGCCAAGCACCCATGCTCTACTCTGACATGTCAGCTGCCTCAAGGACTGGGGACTTTATTAAGAAAGTGACAGATATCAGGGAGAAGGGAGGCAGGGGAACAATTACTCAGTGTTTCAGCAGAATCTTGGCACTACCCTGAGATGTGGTATTTTTGAATAATGGTGGTGCCTTTGAACTAGTATGGTGTGCCTCAAGGATAGGAAAATGGATAACACCTTAAGGAGTGTATTTCCTGATGATGATCAAAGTAGGAGAGAGACTCCTTCTGACTAAAACACTCTAATACTCAGAATGAACACAGCTGAGGAGAGGACTTAGACCCTGGAATCCGCACTTGACTCTGAGCCGTATCTGCGCCACCCAAAGAGCCTTCATTCACTGCCTGAGGGGAAGTTCAGGTAGTTAGTCACCATAATGACATAAATCAGAAGTTCAGCCATTGAGGGAAGAGAGAGCTGACTTTTGCATGCGGTGTGGCTATGGAACACCTTCCCAGGAGCACAGGACGGTGAGCCTCCCTGCCTCAGCTTGTCCTGTGCCCCGCCGTTTGCATAAGCAGAGGCCAGCTATGGGTGAGCACTGCCCAGTCCCCCTCGATCAGGGGGAGAAGGCACCCCAAGACCAGAAGAACCAGCTACAGGTCAGTGAGCCACTGCACATTCATTCAAAACTTTACTGTCTCATACTCAGTCTAAGAATACTTCAAGACGTGCACTTTTAAGAGAGTCTGAAACAACTGTATCCAAACATAGAGAGGCCTATGAATTCTCTTTCACAGGCCGGCAGGCAGGGTGGAGCATACCTGTGTATTAAACCAGTTTCAGGGCAGAGGGTGCTACGCCCACATTTTCCCACTTCTTGAGAGTTCATGCAATTTTCATACACTGGATTAAGAAGTACTTTATCTGCCCTTTATAATGTAGGGGAAAGTAGCTGCTCATTTTGTCATCTTTCAAAAAGAATAAGTATGTGTTAGGGCTGCCCAGGTGGTTCGGTGGTAACGAGTCCGTCTGTCCATGCAGGACACTTAGGCTTGATCCCCGGCAGACAACGTGGTGTTGGGGAGATGGTACGGCAGGGAGGGGAGAGTCTGCAGGAGGAGAATACTGGCTGGGGCTCAGGAAAATGACACGAATCAGAGAGCAGGACAAGGTCATCCCTCAGGAGTAGGAGGTGAAGAATTTGTGGGGGACAGAGAAACTGAAACGGACCAAACAGGGTGTTCAGGGCTACGAAGGAGGAAAATCCATGCGGGAAGACTTCAGTGAGGGCAAGTCAGAGCCCCGAGGCATGACTGTTGGGAAGATAATAAAGGCAAGAGCTGGGAACTCCCTGGCGGACCAAGTTAGGACTCCAGGCTTCCGCTTCAGGGGACATGAGTGCGATTCCCGGTTATGCAACTAAGATCCCGCATGCTGTACGGCAGGTGTGAGTGCATAAAGGAATAAATAAATAAAGACAAGAGGTTATGTGATGGCCAGAAGGCTTGTTCGCAGGCCCATCTCTGCAGGAGGGGACAAGAAAAGACAGGAGAAGGAAGGGAAAGAGACCATCCCCCTGAAGGCAAGGGGTCGGAGACGGGGCTGCCTTCTCTCCAGGCAGCTTGCAGAGTTATTCTTGGGCCTTAAATGGATTTGGCTGGGGAGTGAGGAGGGTTGTGGAGCAAAGGTGAATTCTCTGATTTTCCAGAGATCCAGTATTTAGCCAGGAGAAATGCACTTATCACAGGTTGAGAGAGACACACTTATCACAGGTTGAGAGAAACACACTTATCACAGGTTGAGAGAAACACACTTATCACAGGTTGAGAGAAACACACTTATCACAGGCTGGGAGCATTCAGATAGCATCAGAGGGCATTTCTTTGGCAGGCAGAGTATGTCTAAAGGACTGTGATTCATGCAACCCTTTATACACAGCCCCACAGAGCACAGCTCAGTGCTTCACCACAAATCGGTGTTCAGTGAGCGTCTTGAATCAAAACACACCACCCTTCCCAAAGGAAGTGTAAGGGAAGCAAATACCCTCAAGTGCTGCCAGTCCTATCCGATTAAATTCCCTGTTCCAGGAGCCCTTACAGATGGCCAAGACAGCAATGACTCTAGAAGCTGAGTCTCCCTCTGCCCTCAAAGGCTCTACAATCCACCCAGCGGTGTTAACACTAGCTATGCGGTCAAGGAGGCGCATGAAGGGAAGCCCCACAGATCCAGACCCTCACTGCAGCAGGCCGGGCCTTCGGGATGTGGACGGATTATGTGGCCACTGGGCTGTAGGGACCACTCTTGAGGTCTCAGCCCTCTGAACGCACACTCTCCTTTGGGACTTCTTCTAAAAGGAAAAATATACATAAGAAGAGTGCCATTCAAAGCTTTGGTCTAGGTGGGAAGGTACACCGAGCAGCAGTGTGCAGGTTTGGGAGCAAGGCAGATGGCGGAAGGGAGGCACAAAGAAAGAAAGGAGACGCGGCGCAGAAAGAGCTTTCTTCCCCTGTGCCTTAGTTCTTGGACGGTAAGCATCGGTTACAACTGCTGAAAGGGGCCACGCTCAACCGGATCTAACGACTGTGAAGCCAGATCTCCTCTAACGTTACACACGCTGCACTAATAGTTTCCATTTTAAAACTTCAGAGTGATAGGGATGAAACGACATTTTAACGTGTTTACTCTTCGTATCCATCAAAACATTCAGAACAATTTCCACCTTGCCCTTGGCAGCTCATCCACACAAAGATTTATCCGCTTTTCACTGGCTCAATATCAGTTTTCCTTCAACTCTGTCAAACTGCCCCCAGACCACAGATGTCCTGTGTCAAACACCTGCTGATACTGGCAGCCGCCCCAGAGTTCACGTCAGAGAGCAGTAAAGAGGACGACAAANCTCAGTGTTTCAGCAGAATCTTGGCACTACCCTGAGATGTGGTATTTTTGAATAATGGTGGTGCCTTTGAACTAGTATGGTGTGCCTCAAGGATAGGAAAATGGATAACACCTTAAGGAGTGTATTTCCTGATGATGATCAAAGTAGGAGAGAGACTCCTTCTGACTAAAACACTCTAATACTCAGAATGAACACAGCTGAGGAGAGGACTTAGACCCTGGAATCCGCACTTGACTCTGAGCCGTATCTGCGCCACCCAAAGAGCCTTCATTCACTGCCTGAGGGGAAGTTCAGGTAGTTAGTCACCATAATGACATAAATCAGAAGTTCAGCCATTGAGGGAAGAGAGAGCTGACTTTTGCATGCGGTGTGGCTATGGAACACCTTCCCAGGAGCACAGGACGGTGAGCCTCCCTGCCTCAGCTTGTCCTGTGCCCCGCCGTTTGCGTAAGCAGAGGCCAGCTATGGGTGAGCACTGCCCAGTCCCCCTCGATCAGGGGGAGAAGGCACCCCAAGACCAGAAGAACCAGCTACAGGTCAGTGAGCCACTGCACATTCATTCAAAACTTTACTGTCTCATACTCAGTCTAAGAATACTTCAAGACGTGCACTTTTAAGAGAGTCTGAAACAACTGTATCCAAACATAGAGAGGCCTATGAATTCTCTTTCACAGGCCGGCAGGCAGGGTGGAGCATACCTGTGTATTAAACCAGTTTCAGGGCAGAGGGTGCTACGCCCACATTTTCCCACTTCTTGAGAGTTCATGCAATTTTCATACACTGGATTAAGAAGTACTTTATCTGCCCTTTATAATGTAGGGGAAAGTAGCTGCTCATTTTGTCATCTTTNCTGTGTATTAAACCAGTTTCAGGGCAGAGGGTGCTACGCCCACATTTTCCCACTTCTTGAGAGTTCATGCAATTTTCATACACTGGATTAAGAAGTACTTTATCTGCCCTTTATAATGTAGGGGAAAGTAGCTGCTCATTTTGTCATCTTTGAAAAAGAATAAGTATGTGTTAGGGCTGCCCAGGTGGTTTGGTGGTAACGAGTCCGTCTGTCCATGCAGGACACTTAGGCTTGATCCGCGGCAGACAACGTGGTGTTGGGGAGATGATGCGGCAGGGAGGGGAGAGTCTGCAGGAGGAGAATACTGGCTGGGGCTCAGGAAAATGACACGAAACGGAGAGCAGGACAAGGTCATCCCTCAGGAGTAGGAGGTGAAGAATTTGTGGGGGACAGAGAAACTGAAATGGACCAAACAGGGTGTTCAGGGCCAGATGCGGCAGGGAGGGGAGAGTCTGCAGGAGGAGAATACTGGCTGGGGCTCAGGAAAATGACACGAAACGGAGAGCAGGACAAGGTCATCCCTCAGGAGTAGGAGGTGAAGAATTTGTGGGGGACAGAGAAACTGAAATGGACCAAACAGGGTGTTCAGGGCCACGAAGGAGGAAAATCCATGCGGGAAGACTTCAGTGAGGGCAAGTCAGAGCCCCGAGGCATGACTGTTGGGAAGATAATAAAGGCAAGAGCTGGGAACTCCCTGGCGGTCCAAGTTAGGACTCCAGGCTTCCGCTTCAGGGGACAGGAGTGCGATTCCCGGTTATGCAACTAAGATCCCGCATGCTGTATGGCAGGTGTGAGTGCATAAAGGAATAAATAAATAAAGACAAGAGGTTATGTGATGGCCAGAGGGCTTGTTCTCAGGCCCATCTCTGCAGGAGGGGACAAGAAGAGACAGGAGAAGGAAGGGAAAGAGACCACCCCCCTGAAGGTAAGGGTCGGAGACGGGGCTGCCTTCTCTCCAGGCAGCTTGCAGAGTTATTCTTGGGCCTTAAATGGATTTGGCTGGGGAGTGAGGAGGGTCGTGGAGCAAAGGTGAATTCTCTGATTTTCCAGAGATCCAGTATTTAGCCAGGAGAAACACACTTATCACAGGTTGAGAGAGACACACTTACCACAGGTTGAGAGAGACACACTTATCACAGGCTGGGAGCATTCAGATAGCATCAGAGGGCATTTCTTTGGCAGGCAGAGTATGTCTAAAGGACTGTGATTCATGCAACCCTTTATACACAGCCCCACAGAGCACAGCTCAGTGCTTCACCACAAATCGGTGTTCAGTGAGCATCTTGAATCAAAATATACCACCCTTCCCAAAGGAAGTGTAAGGGAAGCAAATACCCTCAAGTGCTGCCAGTCCTATCCGATTAAATTCCCTGTTCCAGGAGCCCTTACAGATGGCCAAGACAGCAATGACTCTAGAAGCTGAGTCTCCCTCTGCCCTCAAAGGCTCTACAATCCACCCAGCGGTGTTAACACTAGCTATGCGGTCAAGGAGGCACATGAAGGGAAGCCCCACAGATCCAGACCCTCACTGCAGCAGGCCAGGCCTTCGGGATGTGGACGGATTATGTGGCCACTGGGCTGTAGGGACCACTCTTGAGGTCTCAGCCCTCTGAACGCACACTCTCCTTTGGGACTTCTTCTAAAAGGAAAAATATACATAAGAAGAGTGCCATTCAAAGCTTTGGTCTAGGTGGGAAGGTACACCGAGCAGCAGTGTGCAGGTTTGGGAGCAAGGCAGATGGCGGAAGGGAGGCACAAAGAAAGAAAGGAGACGCGGCGCAGAAAGAGCTTTCTTCCCCTGTGCCTTAGTTCTTGGACGGTAAGCATCGGTTACAACTGCCGAAAGGGGCCACGCTCAACCGGATCTAACGACTGTGAAGCCAGATCTCCTCTAACGTTACACACGCTGCACTAATAGTTTCCATTTTAAAACTTCAGAGTGATAGGGATGAAACGACATTTTAACGTGTTTACTCTTCGTATCCATCAAAACATTCAGAACAATTTCCACCTTGCCCTTGGCAGCTCATCCACACAAAGATTTATCCGCTTTTCACTGGCTCAATATCAGTTTTCCTTCAACTCTGTCAAACTGCCCCCAGACCACAGATGTCCTGTGTCAAACACCTGCTGATACTGGCAGCCGCCCCAGAGTTCACGTCAGAGAGCAGTAAAGAGGACGACAAAATATCTGGGCTATTGCTGCAAAAAGAGGCGGGCAATAATTTTGTCCGTGAACAGGCTGGATCAGAACTCCAAGCTTGGGGAACAAGGGCTTGATTAGTAGGATGTGGACAAATGACACCAGTACTGGCTTAGGGGTGCTCCGATCACAATCTCTGTGCTTCTCCTTTGCCCATTTCCTGAACCTGTTCTTAGAAGAAAGATCAGGAGAGCAAGGTATGTAAAAAACAGACCCAACTTACATTGCTGGTCTTCACACTGCTACTTGCTCCAGGTTTGGACTTATGACTTCAGTGTGTATGTGTCTGACTCTTTGTGACCTCAGGAACTGTAACCATCCTGGCTCCTCTGCCCGTGGGATTCTCCAGGCAAGAAGAATGGAGCCAGTTGTCATTTCCTTTTCCAGGGGATCTTCCCGACTCAGGGATCAAACTCTCCTCTCTTGTGCCACAGGCATTGGCAGGTAGATTCTTTATCGCTGCACCACCGGTGAAGCCCTATGACTTTCATACTTATTTTTAAATAAAAATGCACTAAATATTTGGCAATAGCTGTAGGATCCTGAGATACATTAAAATCATTACCCTGCTATTCTCAATAGAGCAAAGGGTTTTATTTAAGATAAGGAGGAGTGTAAAGTGTCTTTCCCAACAAACAGTGATCAAGGGTGCTAGCATGGCTTTTTGTCTTAAGAGTTTTTTTTAAGGTGGACTATTTCTTAGAAGTTTTTATTGAATTTGTTACAATATTGTCCCTGTTTTATGTTTTGTTTGTTTTTTTGGCCACTAGGCATGTGGGATCTTACCTCCTTAACCAGGGATTGAACCTGCAGCCCTTGCAATTCAAAGGTGTGAAGCTTTAACCACTGGACTCTCAGGGAAGTCCCTGGCAGGGCTTTTTAAAAAACTTCTAAAGTAAATGCAAATTTGACTTGCTTGTAAGTTATTAAATTAAAAAAAACAGAATCCTATACATAGGTTCGTAAAGACCACAACAGATGCATGAAGCTGATAACTCTGGAAGCCCTCACTAAAAGGTGAAATAAAAAGATTACTGCCTGGTCTTCTTTACAGCATGCATGCCCTGTGTTTCCTCATCGATGCCTCAGCTGTGTCACATGGATACCTTAGTTCATGACTGCTATCATCCACAGAATTAAGGAAAACGATGATCTCGAGGATAGTTCTATTAAATGTGAAAGGATGCTGAGGAGACACCCTCGGGGGAATGCAGAATGGAAGCTTCGAGGCTAGCAGGGAGGGCGGGAGAGGTGAGGCAGAAACGCCCAGTGTGCAGCTGCTCCAAGGCTCTCCCCCAAACGCCACGCAAAGGGCAACCTGTGCCCTTCGTCCCGACGGTTACAGCCATTCTGAGACTGGCTCCGCCTGGTGGCCTGGGTTCTGCCTGTGGCGATTTGCTGGTTGGCTTCTTGCTAAAGTGTCGGGCAAGAGCTCAACTTGAATGAATGCGAGCCTGGAGAATTCTTGAAGAGTGGGTCGGGGTGTGGGAGCTCATGTTGAGTTCAGGTTCACGACTCTGAATACACTCCTGGCTTCAGATGGGCAGCAGACACCCCGGGGCCCAGCCCAGCTTTTGCAATTACCGTGGAGTGCTTACCACAAACACCAGCCAAAAAGACACCGGGGCACTGCGTGAAGAACCCCCATCACTCCCACTGCATGAGCTTCCAATGGACCCACAGGCCAGGAGCAGTCCTAACGCTGGGAGCAGCGGAGCAGAGTGGGGCCCTCGGAGGGTGAGCCTGCTGGCTGCAGG
>SJYX01013518.1:419237-455888 GCA_006410675.1 Oreotragus oreotragus | reverse complement strand
AAACCATAGGTATGTTCCAAATATTGCTTAGGATGTATTTATACTAAAACATTATTTGTTACTTATTCAAATTTCACTGAGAGTCCCATATTTTACCTGGCAATCCTAGATGAATTAGGAAATTGGGTGTTTGCATTAAACGCAGCAAATTATAGGCACTTGTTTGGTGACTGTTCTTGTCCTTGACTGCCGCTTTGTAATAATCTACACTAAGGGGTTAAGAAAGGCAAGGGGATGGTGACAGCAGCCAGGCTTGTCTGAAGTCAGCGGGACACGCCCGGCCCTCACCCCCCTGCCACCCCAGGGAGCAGTGAAGTGCAAAGGGAGAAGCAGGCAGGCGCAAGCCCTTTGTGACCTACTCCTCAGGCAACTGACGGGTGGGTGGACACCATCTCCATAAAGGAATCTGGATCCTTAACTTGTCACTGTCAGAGAAGTTCATCAACTCAAACTGATGGCGAGAAATGCTGTGCTTTCCCCAAGTTTTCAGGGCTCAGGCGGACCCGGAACACTTATCCTTTGGTGCCAGGGCTGTCCTTAGCTACTGACTCCATTCTCACTGTTCTTGTAAATAATCTAACAATCTGCAGAACATGATGATTTGATTTGTCTTAAGTCAGTGTTCCTCGAAGCGCAAATGGCTACCTTTAAGGGGCTAGTTTCAGGACCACAGGAGTGAGGCAGTGGGCAGACAGGGAGGGATGGTCACACCAAGCTGTGCTCTCAGCCGGGCTTTGTCCCGAGGCCACTGGCACCTCCGGAGAGTGATCTGAGCCTGGCTTGGCGGCAAGGGGACAGGCTCTGATATCCTGTCTCAGCCTGTCATTGGCCGTGGGCTTCCTTTGTGAAGAAGAGGCGAGTGTGGGGTCAGCCCTCCTCAACCAGGGACATGAAGGGCCAACCCTAAGGGACGCTGTGGATTTTGGTATGGGCAGGGGTCCTGGAGCCGGCCCCCTGGGATACTCTGGGAGGTGGTGATCTACTGGTGATCCCCTGTAGGCAGAGGGTGGTTCAGAAGCAGGCAGACGTGAGCCCTGAGTGACTTCACCCTCCAGCAGCTGGTAGATGGGTGAACACCAGCGACAGAAAGCAGTCTGGGAGGGACACCCATGAGGGCAGCTAAGATCTGGCATCCGGACACAAGGAATCGGCTCCCCCAGGCCTAAGAGGGCATGCCAGAAGCCTGAGACCCTTTGGGATTCCATGACCTCAAAATATCTGCTGGGTTGCTCTTTTATTTTTAAGAACTCATGCCAGAGCAACTGCAGAGGGAAAGGAGAAGCAGCTGCACAAAAACAGGAAAATACACGACTGAACAACTCCCCTCTTCTAAGACAATAGGGAAACACTGGAATGAGAGCATCAGAATCAAAATAAGTAACTGAGTGAGGGGGAGTGAGGGGCCAAGCACCGGCTTTGCATGGCCTCCTTTGCTCTGTGAGGACTCACGAGCGGTGTCACCACCTTCACGCACAGGTGAGGACGCTGTGGCACAAGGTAAGAACTTTCCCAAAGTCCTCAGGCAACGAAGTGGCCAACCCGGGGATTATAGCAATGGCACCCCACCCCAGTACTCTTGCCTGGAAAATCCAATGGACGGAGTAGCTTGGTGGGCTGCAGTCCATGGGGTCGCTAACAGTCGGACAGACTGAGCGACTTCACTTTCACTTTTCTCTTTCATGCATTGGAGAAGGAAATGGCAACCCACTCCAGTATTCTTGCCTGGAGAATCCCAGGGATGGGGGAGCCTGGTGGGCTGCCATCTATGGAGTCACACAGAGTCGGACACGACTGAGGTGACTTAGCAGCAGCAGCATGCTCCCAGAGCCCCACCGAAGGGACCAGAGCAAGACACGGAAGGCCTGGGGGCGCAGAGCGCTCCCTCCATCGCCCACAATCCGGGGAGTCCCAGCCTGGGTGCTGGCCGGGCCCGGCTAAGAGACGCGTGCAGCCTGCTCGGCGCAGGCTCTCCACGCACCAGCCGCCGCTTGCCCTGGGCCCCGGGTCACTGCTTCTCAAACAGGTGGACTGAGGCTTTGGCTAGGGTTTCTTCCTGAGTCACGTCACCCATAAAGAATAACTTGATAGGGTTAAAAGCTACCACCTGGCACCTCTCTGAATTTTGGATACAGTGAGCTGGGGGAAGGAAGGCCTGCCTTCTGAAGTTCAAAAGTACCTCTGAATCCCTGACTGCTGGTGAACCAGTCCCTGGGGCCAGTGCTCCTCTCCCTCCGGGGCTGCTGGATGGAGCCGCACTCCCCATCCCTCAGTCTCATGCCATAGAGGCTCGAGTTGCACCCAGACCCCAGCTATGGCACCAGGCACACGAAGCTACCATCGGCAGCCTGGGGACACAAAAGCCCAGGCCCACAACCCAGGAGACACTGAAGAGGTGGAGTCCCAGCACCTTCCTGCCACCAACCATTCCCCTCAAATAGATTTTTGGCTGTGGGCATCACACATGCCCGCCAGGTAGCAGGAAGGGTACCGGTGTGTACCGGTCAACGACTTCTCCAAAGTCAGGGGCGCAGAGGGGAAGCTGCCTGGTGCATATATGCAGCCTGCATTTCCTAGTCTGCATTTGCTCGGCAGACGCCAAGCACAAAGGCTCAGGCAAACAAAACTCACTGCTTCTTGAGGCACGTCATCGGGCTGACGTTGTTGGCCCTGAAGTTGTGAATGATGGATCTCAGGCCTTCGACCCATTGCTGAAAAAGAAAGAGAAAGTGTTCCCGGTGAGCAAATCCACTAGAGCTAAATGGGGAGGTCCTTATTAGACAGCCCATATCCATTGGTGTCTAATTTAGTGGAAGAATAATATACACTTTTCTTTATCTCCTTCCTGCCACATGCCCATTTGCATCAAACGCTCACATTGGGTGCTTCAATAAACCGCTTTCACTCATTCCATGAAGATAAATGTGGCACACACAGTGTCATTAAACACTGGGCTGTCAAGAAGGAATGCTGCCCACTGGCTGACTGGTTATGTCTTCTATTTGCAGCCTGCTGAAATGTAAGTCCCTTCAGCTGCCAGCAATCTTTACTATTTCTAAAGCAACATTATACAATACACGGTGACATGTTTAATTACTCTTGTTTTAGAGGATGAATATATTAGGGGTTCATCCATTTTACTGTGGGATTCTATTTCAGTGTAAGAATTTGTTACCTCTCTTACCTGTCTGTGTTTTCCAGTAAAGCCGGCATTGACTGCCAGGATACCCGGAAGAAAGAGCGATGTGCTTGCATAGTTTCTGTAGAAGGCCTTGGACCTCTGCATTAGTTTACAACATCACTCCAAGAATTTACAAGGACGAGTGAAGAAGCCCGTGTGCAGCAGTGAAGGAATTTAGGTTTCCCAAGGGCATTTGACTAGAAAAGGCTGGCCTGCGAATTAAGGCCAACTCTGCTCGTGGGCCCAATAACAGATGCCAGTGATGCCATACCAGGCTTCTAAAATAGAGTCACACTCTTGGCAAAATGCTTTGTAGCAAATTCATAATACTAGGGGTTCAAAGAGAACTGGAGCCCACACATAAGCCAGCCTTTAGCTTCTTAGGTTTAGAATCTGACTGCTGTAGCTCTGTGCTGAGGGAGAGTATTCTGAAATAGCCATGTAGATGTACAGTCTATCTGCCGTGTCCAACACGGCAGCCACTTGCTGCATGTGGCTAAATTAAACTGAACAAAAATTAACAAAATTAATTAAATTTCAGCTGAATAAAAATAAAATTCAGTGTCTTCTGCACTCATCACACTCAAAACCCAATGTGTGTACCATATCAAACAGTACAAACAAACAACATTTCTGTCATCACCGAAGGTTCCATTGGATAGAACTGCATAGTATTACCAGGTTGAACATGGTCAAGGGATTAAGTCACTTGCAAGGGCCAGAGGTGATGACTGAGTTCTGTATGTCTGTGTGGTTTTAATTTTAATTGTGATATAATACATATAATGTGAAATGTATCATCATAACCTTTCTTAAGTGATCAGTTAGTAGTATTATGTAAAAGTCAAATTTTTGCACAACCAACACCTCCAGCCATCTCTAGAACACTTTCATCTTGCAGGACTGAAATTTGGTTCAGTTAAAAAGAACCATTTAAACAACCATTAAACAACCAGTGCCCATTTCGCTCCCCCACAGCCCCTGGCAACCACCATTCTCCTTTCTGCTTTCTGACTTTCACTACTTAAGGTACCTCATCTAAGTGGAATCATGCAGTATTTGTCCTCTGGGACATTAGGTTCATGTCCTCCTCAAGGCTTCTCTGTGTTATAGCAGGAGTCAGAATTTCCTTTCTTTTTAAGGCTGAATAGTATTCCACTGCGTGTGTAGACCACATTTGGTTTATCTGTTCATCTATCAGAGGATCCTTGTGTTATCACTAAGACTCATGCTGCTATGAACATGGGTGTACAAATGTCACCGAAAGTTTCTGCTTTTGATTCTTTTGGATATATACCCAGAAGTGGAATCGCTGGATTGTATGATAATGTTGCTTTTACGTTTTTTAGAAGCTGCTGTATTACTTTCCACAGCAGCTACACCATTTTACAGCCTTCATAACAATGCATAAGGGTTCCAATTTCTCCACAGCCTTACCAAATTCACTATTTTCTGCTTTTGTTGTGTTTTGAGAGGTGCCACCCTAATGGATGTGAGTCTATAGGAGAATTTGTGTGCCTTCCTCTTTGAGCCCCAGTTAAACCTAACAGACTTCTGGAGGATGTCTTGGGAGAGATAAGAGGAAAATTTCCTTTCACAAAGGAAAAGAAATTCTGATGACTCTAAATCGCATCGAAAGCCTCAGCAAGCATGATGATGAAGTCAGAATTCTGAGGTAGGAGGAGGAAGAAATGAAATAGCAGCATTAAAGAAATGTCTCAATTATTTTCCTCATCAGACCTTGCTTCCTCTGTCAGGATAAATATGGGACTCTGACTCCCTGGGGATGATCAAGTATCCTGTGATTGGCCTAACAAGCCGCAAGCCCACACAGTTTCCCAAGAAAAGACAGAAAAAGCACAGATAATTTGGTTGGCATGAACTGGGAAGCACCGAAGCCTTGTTACACGTTGCAAAACACAAAATAAAGTCCATGGTTTCCTGAGGGCAAAAAAGTGGACCATTTCTGAGACTGTTCATTGGTTCTTTCAGATCATTCTGATGCAGTTGTTTCTAAAAAGAAACAACAGAGAGACTGGACTTTGAGGAGGCTTCAGTGACATTCATCCATTTTTTGAAAATACAATGTGGTAACAAATTTGCTTATTTATTGTGATGGAACAGTCCTTGCGAGTGACCTTTGAGGTCATCGCCCCTGTGACGTGGCTCACGCCTTACTTAGTAGAAATGCCCCCGTTCCCCTCAAGCACAGGGAGGAAGCTTCAGGTTCTCCTCTTTGCGATACTAAAGGTGAGGCCCCCAGCCTCGTCCAAGGTCACACAGCGGCCAGTGCAGGGCAGAGGCAATCAGAACTCGGTCGTCTGCCCTTCGTGTGTCTGGGAAATATGTCCTCAGGGCTCACCCACACATCTCCTTCCATGATGTGAAAAGATCCATCAACCTTCCCTTATGTCTGTTATCTTAATGTACAGTTGGCATAGTAAGGCCAAAAGACTGTGGGAAATATGCTAAATGTTTTGCTTTTTGGTTTTGTTCTTATTAAAACATAAAACAGAGGAAATGCCAGCAGGTGTCAGTAGAACCTTAGAATTTAGTTGTAAAGTTAGAAATGAGATAAATGCATATCAACTTCTTTGAATCTTTCCGGATTATCAGAAGCAAAAAAAAAAAAAAAGCCAATCTAGATATGGTTATCTGAACTGCTGAAAATAAGCATATATGTAAATAGTCTACGTGACACCCCACAAGACATATCTTAAAGCCTTGGGCTGCATATTTCTAGAAGGATTATTCCCCGACACGCACTGAGCTCACACACAGGCTCCATGGTGGCTCAGGGTGTGATTCCTTCTACTCTGGGTGTCTTCCCTTGGGTCGGCGGTCCTGAGTGGGCACACGCCGCCTGGATGCAGGAGAACCAGCCCGCAGAATCCATTCAGCTATGATGTGCAAGATTCTGCACCTCCTTCAAAGCTGTAATGGCCCTTGTTCTCTCATTTTCCAACTCTTCCAATCCTATCTGCTGCTGCTGCTGCTGCTGCTGCTGCTAAGTCGCTTCAGTCCTGTCCGACTCTGTGCGACCCCATAGACGGCAGCCCACCGGGCTCTGCCGCCCCGGGATTCTCCAGGGAAGAACACTGGAGTGGGTTGCCATTTCCTTCTCCAATGCATGAAAGTAAAATGTGAAAGCGAAGTCGCTCAGTCGTGTCCGACTCTTCGCGACCCCTCGGACGGCAGCCCACCAGGCTCCTCCGTCCATGGGATTTTCCAGGCAAGAGTACTGGGGTGGGGTGCCATTGCCAATTCTGTCTAAATTAACTTAAAACTTATTTCAGGCCTTCTAAGGAAGGATCCTTTGAGAGACTCTTGGGGGCCGGTGCTGGATGCTTGGGGAGGGGGAAGGTGGGCAGAACAGGAGCTGCCCCTGGATGGACCCTGGGAACTATCCCCCCGACCTTTCACACTTATCTTCGTTACGCAGGCCCCACAGTGTCCATTTTCCAAGCAAATGTCTGGGCCTCACCCTTAAACACTAGGACTCTCACAGACAAAATAATCTCTTTCCCATTAAAAACCAAATGTAGAGAATAACAAAAAAAGAAGCCAACTCGGAGACACAGAGAATGGACTGGTGACTGCCAGTGGGCAAGGGGAGAGGTGGAGGGCTGAGCGAGCGGGTGGCAGGGACTGCAGGCGTGAGAGGTTCAAGGACACACTGCCCACCGTGGAGAGTACCGCTGCTATTCTGTAATAACTGTAAATGGAAAGTAACCTTTAAAATTGTGTAAATGAAAAAACATTAAAAAATTTAATGAAAAAATACTCTCTACAGAGGAAAAAAACCCCAAAAAAACAAACAAAAAACTCCCCAAGTATAGAGACACAGACATAACAGACCTAAACCAAAGGATACCTGAATTTACAGAGCACGTATCTTGCTTTTTCTCCTTTACAAACATTTGGCAATTTTTTAAGGTTATGAAAATGATATTTAAATGCTCTGTGTAGAAAAATGCAAAACAAGAAAGCAAAAAGTAAAGATTACTCCAAATCCCATTACTGATCCTGAGAGCTGACAACACTTTTGCTATCTGAGCTTCTAGGGTTTTTCTATGCACATAGTCCTCCTAAAATAACTGGTCCCTCCAGTCAGCATTACTTCAAGTAGAGCTGTTTTCCTTCAACACAATCTTATTTCTAGATTTTGTTCCAGAAGCATTCTTCTTGTTTTTGTTGTTCACTGGTAAGTCATGTCTGCCCGATGCTTTGTGACTCCATAATCTCCAGCACCGCAGGCTTCCCTGTCCTTCACTATCTCCCTGAGCTCATTCAAAGTCATGTCTATTGCATCAGCGAGGTCATCCGACCATCACATCCTCTGTTATCTTCGTCTCCTCTTGCCCTCAGTCTTTCCCAGCATCAGAGTCTTTTTCAATAAATCAGTTCTTTGCATCAGGTGGCCAAAGTATTAGCGCTTCAACTTCAGCACTAGTTCTTCCAGTGAATATTCAGAGTTGGTTTCTTTTAGGATGGACCGGTTTGACCTCCTTGCTATCCAAGGGACTCTCAAGAGTCTTCTCCAGCACCACAGTCTGAAAGCATCCATTCTTCAGTGCTCAGCCTCCCTTATGGTCCGGCTCTCACATCCATACATGACCACGGGAAAAACCATAGCCTTGACTCTAAGGACTTTGCTGGTAAACTGATATTTCTGCCTTTAATACACTGTGCAGATCTGTCAGAGCTTTTCTTCCAAGGAGCAAGCATCTTTTAATTTCATGGCTGCAGTCATCATCTGCAGAGATTCTTTTTGGTTTTTAGTCAAGGTAGCAAATTGTCAATGCAAACACCAGCAGACCCAATGACACTCTCTAAATGTGCTATGCAATTTTCTCCAAAGGGGAGCTGCAGGAGCATCCTCTTCAATCATACAGTGTTTGCTTTCAAAGAGAAGGCTACAGCGGAGATGGTGGAGGCATCTTAAATTCACAAGTTAACTGAGACTTGCTCCGTAAGGTGTAGTCCGGGGACAAGCAGTGTCAGACTCACCTGGGAACTGTTACAATGCAAACCATCAGGCACCAGTTATGAAATCTGCCCCTAGGGCTGGGAAACAACGCTCATGTTCTTAAAGTTTTGGACCCTGGAGTATTCGACCCAGGACCGAGGCAGAGCCTGGTTCAGGAATTAGAAAACCCCAGAGGTAAAAGCTTCCCTGTTGGCTCAGACGGTAAAGAATCCATCTGTAATGTAGGCGACCCGGGTTCAATCACTAGGTTGGGAAGATCCCCTGGAGGAGAGGATGGCAGCCCACTCCAGTATTCCTGCCTGGATAAGCCCATGGACAGAGGAGCCTGCTGGACTACAGTCCATGGGGTCGCAAGGAGTCGGACAGGACTGAGCAACTAAGCACAGCACAGCACAGGGGTAAAAGCGGGAGAGTGAAGACGCTGGTGATTTAGGCAAGATGTGACCAAAGACTCAACATTTTACCTTTTGAATGTGCTTTTCTGGGATGCTAAAACCTTCTAAAATTAAACAGCAGATCTACCAACGTTTGTATACCACAGACCAATTTCCACATCGTGTTAAAAAGGAAAAAATTAAACAATTTTTCTCTTCATGTCAACTATTTTCTCCTGGTTCTAATAAGGAGAGAAATAAGTATAGGCAAAAGGTATTGAGTGCTACCCTGACAAGAGACCATCGTCAGTGCTGAAAACCCCCTCACGGCATGGGACAGGCCAATAGGCAGACAGTGACGGTGGGGACAATAAAAATCAGGCAAAGAAAACTGAAAGTCACCTTAACTGCTGCCTCAAAGGTAATAGAGACAGAACAGAATTGCATGCATAATAAAGGAGCTGCGCTGGCAATTCCAGACAAAGTCAGTTGATAAAACTCAGGATGAAAGGTTACTTTAAGGAGCCTATGCAAATCACACGATAGCAAACTATTGAAATAGGGGGCCAAACAGCAACGTGGGTTTTGGAAAAAAAAAAAAAAAACCAGTAGACGGAAAATCCCATTAATGATTTCAAAGCCCTTCGAAAGTCAATAATACTTCGTATCAAAGTTTCAAATCCAAGGGAACATTAAAGGGTGAAAAAAAGAACAACGAGAGCCTTTTTCCCCTTGACATAGTCTGAGTCTTCCACAAAACAAACCTTTCTATCTGCTCTTCTTTGTACGGATGGGCCTGGATAATATTTACACTTTCCTAGTCAAAATCAGTTTAGGCACTCACAGATAGTCAAAACAGTCTGTCAGCCTGGCTGATTATCTTGACCAGACTAGGTCAAAAAGAACCTCTAAATAGTCACAAGGAAGGAGGGGACACTGTGCTATTCTTGGTCATCACCCAGAAGCTAAAGTGTCAAATTCCCATTCCACATGGGTTTCTGTTCACTATCATTCCTAAGAGACCATTTTTTCATCACTTAAGTGTAACTCTGGAGCTTCCCAGGTGGCGCTGTGGTCAAGAATCCGCCTGCCAATGCACAAGGCTAAAGAGATGCAGGTTCAATCCTTGGCTCAGGAGGATCCCCTAGAGGAGGAAATGGCAACCCACTCCAGTATTCTTTCCTGGAAAACTCCATGGACAGAGGAGCCTGATGGGCTATAGTCCATGGGGCCTCAAAGAGTTGGACATGACTGAGCGCACACAGACACACACACGCCTGACTCTACCCCTGACAGTCTGATATCTTGTAACAGTGTTCTATTAAACCTACAGAATCTTGTCCTAAAAAACTACATCTCATTCCAGGTATCTATTCCAATAAATATACTGTTGAGAGAATCAGGATATGATACCTCAAAATATGGCATTTTGGCATAAGAATTATTTTGAGCTGAATTCCTGAAATTCCTTATCTGCCTAAAAGCAGAGCCTCCCAACGGAATTGGATTGTTATAAATACTCTCCCCAGAAGCAACATTAATCCTCTCTTCCGGAAGATGAAAAGTGGACACCACACCCAAACAGAAATCATCCAGGACAGCCACACCTCGTCTGTCCTCCTCAGGACCCACTTATCTTCCCTAAAAAACACCTGCCCCTTGCCCCCTCTCCACCCCCTGTTAACATGCTATATGAACTCTAAAATCTCACTGCCCTTTGGGGGTTCACTTCTTTCTGTGATGCCCCTGTGCACACAAAATGAAAACTTAATTAATTTGTATGCCTTTTCTCCTGTTAATTGGTCTTGTTATCAGCCTATTTCATAGACCCAGTCTAAGTCACACATACATATATATACATTCAGAATAAATTTATGCTTGTATTTACTTGCACTTTCTGAATGAACAACACAATATAACCAATACACGATGCTCTTTAATGGCTCAAAAGGCACAGAGCAGCACCATTCAAAAAGAAAATGAGAGGGACTTCCCTGGTGGCCCTGTTGTTAAGAATCCACCACGCAATGCAGGGGACATGGGTTTGATTCCTGGTCAGGGAACTAATATACCACATGCTGCAGAGCAACTAAGCCTGAGCGCCACACCTAGAGAGTCCGTGTTCCACCAAGGACAAGACCCCGCCTAACAGCCGGGATCCCATGTGCAGCAGCTCAGACCCAACGCCGCCAAATAAATTAATATTTTTAAAAAGAAAAGAAAATGAGATGTCTTGTTTATTTTATATAACAATATTTTATATCCATATGGATAACTCTGAAATAATTGAAGAATTATAAGATTTTAAGAGAACACAAAGCATCATTTTATGCTGGTCAGAAACTACCGGGTTTGTAAGAATGCATTTTTGGTCTCAACTGTCAGAACAGACCCAACGCCGCCAAATAAATTAATATTTTTAAAAAGAAAAGAAAATGAGATGTCTTGTTTATTTTATATAACAATATTTTATATCCATATGGATAACTCTGAAATAATTGAAGAATTATAAGATTTTAAGAGAACACAAAGCATCATTTTATGCTGGTCAGAAACTACCGGGTTTGTAAGAATGCATTTTTGGTCTCAACTGTCAGATCTGCAGAATCCTGGTGGTGGGGGATGGTTGAAGAGCTGATGAATTAAAAGGTGTTCATGAAATTGTTTCTGTGGCTGATGCCTGTATTTGAGATCTCTGAGGTCACTTTTTCTCCTGATACATGTTAGTTGACAACACTAGCAAATTAAGCCATGCCAAAATGAACAGTACTCGACATGCAGACAAATGCTACCTGCTGAGGGTCTGAATAAGTATCATCAATCAAGGAGCCTCTGTCTGTCTATATTTCCAGGCAATATCACCGATCAGTCTGGGCTGATCAAATGTACAGGTAATCCCACAAACCAAACAAGACTTTCAAGATAAAAAGTACTAAAAAGAATTTAAATCAAAGGGTTTGAGTTTCATTATCTAATTTCCTTTCATTTATGGAAAAAATACCACACTTCCTCTGCTCTATCCCCTAAAAATTGGGGAGGGAAGGAAAAGACATAGCAGCAGGAAAACAAGGACAATAAAAAGGATGTTAATGGTAAAGATGAATGACTGTCTGCATTATATTGTTCTGACACATCTGGGAAAATATTGGGCTGAGCAATGCCTCTATGACATCATTTTTTCTCTGTAAAACAGAAGTTCTGAAAGATATTGTGTGTCTTCAATAGGAATGAATGAATGAATGAATGAATGCATACCCATTTGGGGAAAAAAAAAACTGAATATCCCTCCACCTGGCTGAGACTGGTATGAAAATATATCACTGCTTATGAGATAGCTATAGTAAAGAAATTCTGCTAAACAAGGCTTTCTCATGCTCACTTGACCAAAGAATCTTCTTTGCACATGGACCTCAGATTTCGGGAGCACTGCCCTATGACCACACCTCCCAGAAACAGTGACAATGAACAGTTACCTGAAAAGTACAGCAACACCATACTGTGCTGCAAGTGGAAGAGACTAGACCTCAGATTGGGAGCTGCAGCAGAGGGCGTGCAGAACACAGGATCTGGAGTGGACCCAGCGCCTGGGTTCAAGACACCACCTGGGCAAGCTACTCAACTCTCTAGGCCTATTTCTTCCACTGCAAATGAGAATAATCCATCTCACAGGACTGCTTTGAGAATTAAATGAGATAACGCCTGCCAAGCACTCTGAACAGTGTCTAGCATCCAATATAAAATAAAAACTTCACCGCTGCTGTTCTGATAATTATTAGGGGGCCAGTAAACTTTATCTGTAAAGAGCCAGGCAATAAATACTCCAGGAACTGGGGGCCGCATATGGCTCTCTGTCGCACAGTTCTGTTTTAATAATCTTTTCAAAATTTAAAAGCCATTTTTAGCTCACTGGCTATACAAAAATCAGGCTGAGGGGGAATTCCCTGTGGTCCAGTGGC
Source organism: Oreotragus oreotragus (assembly GCA_006410675.1). Lineage (NCBI taxonomy): Eukaryota > Metazoa > Chordata > Mammalia > Artiodactyla > Bovidae > Oreotragus > Oreotragus oreotragus. The sequence goes on along the minus strand of SJYX01013518.1, from coordinate 443,390 downwards.
TAAGACACCACACTCCCAATACAGGAGGCCCAGATTTGATCCCTGGTCAGAGAACTAGATCCGGCATGCTGCAACCAAGAGTTCACAAAAGCAACCAAAGACCCTGCATGCTGCCATGAAGACTGAAGATCCTGTGCGCCGCAGCTAAGACCCGCTACAGCCAAATAAGCAAAATAAACATTTTAAAAAGTCAGAGCAGAGGGCTGGATCTGGCCCATGGACTACCCTATTAGGATTATTAAATTATTTCCTTAGAGGCAACAGAGTCTCATCTCAGGCACTGCCAACCCCCCTCCTCACGTGTCCCGTCTTTCAGTTATACCCCAAAGATAAGAAAACACACAAACACATGTAGGCCCATGTTACACACACATTATGTTCCCAACGACATTTTTTTTTTTTTTTGCTAGCAGTAAAAACTGGAGCTATGTGGTAAATGGAGAATCAATTTACAGCTAGTGACATTTTCTGTCCCAGGGGCCAAAAGGTGAAATTCAAACTTCTGGTACAATTAGAGTAATTCATTTTGCATTCCCTTGGCAGAGTCATTTGATAACACTTGCAATTAGGGCAACCCGAGTGACTGCGGGCTGGGCCCAGGGCTGAGTCTTTTCTCAGGAAACCTTCGCATTCATGAAACCTCAGCAGAGAAAATGTGTCCCCTGTAAAGACCACAGCATTGGAACAGAAGAGGCTAAGAGGTTTCCAGAGAAGCAAGAGAGCCAACAACCTAGAAACTCCCCCCCTTAAAGGTCATGGGGACTTTGAAGCCCAAGAAAACATTTTAAAGGCCAAGAAAATAACATGAGAAAACTGTTAATGATAAAATAGAGTACTATGTTAAACTGTTTTTCTGGTGGCTCAGACAGTAAAGAATTGCCTTGTAACGCGGGAGACCTCGGTTCGATCCCTGGGTCAGGAAGATCTCCTGGAGAAGAGAATGGCTACCCATTCTAGTATTCTTGCCTGGAAAATGCCAAGGACAGAGGAGCCTGGTGGGCTACAGTCCATGGGGTTGCAAAGAGTCGGACACAACGGAGCGACTAACACTTTCACTTTCACGTTAAACTCAACTGGCATGAGCCCAACTTAGTATAAAAGAAAGTTGTGTGCACGTTAAAAAGACACATTAGAGTGAGTATGGGGGTTGTCAGTAGGGGGAAGGGGGGCACTCTGTAAGTGGACGTGGGTTTTTCTTTGAGGGGTACACTGCTGTAGAACCAGATGCGGCCCAGCACTGTGATACGCTGTGCTCAGTCACGGAGTTGCGGTTGACTCTTCGTGACTCCATGAACAACAGCCCGCCAGGCTCCTCTGTCCATGGGGTTCTCCAGGCAAGAAGACTGGAGTGGGTTGCCATTTCCTTCTCCAGGTGATGTACTAAATGGCACTAAAATGTTCACTTAAAACAGTTAATTTCTTGTGAATTTCACTTGCATTCACTTGTGACAGGTCTCGCTGGAGGCTTCTTTCTCACTTTGCTCCCCCTCTGACCCCAGGGAAACCTTCCTGATGAAAGTGACAAGGCGCCTGAGAATCACAGTGAAACCTCTTCCAGCTCCAGTGCTGGGTTCCTGCATATGCATTTTGGTAAGGAGTTTTACTAAGAAAAATAACACTGCTGCTGCTGCTGCTAAGTCACTTCAGTCGTGTCCGACTCTGTGTGACCCCATAGATGGCAGCCCACCAGGCTCCCCCATCCCTGGGATTCTCCAGGCAAGAATACTGGAGTGGGTTGCCACCCCACATTTGATGACTTAAGAAACTGGTGGTGGGGGGTGGTGTTTCAATAAAATAAAGATAGTCACCTTTGGAAAGTTAAGGGGTGTAGAGATGGGGAACACAGAGACAGGAGGTCAGGGTCAGCCTGCAGATGAGCTCCCAGTGAGCAGCCAGTGAGCTCCTTCACACCATGTGACCACAGCAAGTCCAGGACACTCACATCCCTCAGAGAACATATTCTAAATTCACTGACTCTTCCTCTCTTGCCCCAAAGTAACTGGGCCCACAATTTCTGATGATCTTAGCAGCATGCTCTCAGTTAATCAGATTTAAAACCTCCTCCAATTTCACCTGGAACAGTCTCTTGATTTCAAATGCTTCTCAGGTCTTCCTCCTTGTGCAACTGCTGAAGGCAAGAATGACTTATTTCCTTGTATCCTACCTCTGCAGAGCTCGTTCTCCGGGTCTGCTCATGTGGAACCCACATATTCGAGGGCCAACTGTATGATGCCATTTTATAAAAGGGACTTGAGCGCCTGTGGATTTTGGTATATTCAGGGGTCGGTGGGTGGGGTGGGGTTCTGGTTCCTAGAACCATTTCCCTGGGGATATTGAGGTACAACTGTACTTCTCAAACTTGAATGTGTAAAGGAAGTACCTAGAGATCTTGTGCAAATGCAGACTCTGATTTAGCAGGTCTGAATCAGAGGACATGCCTGAGACCCTACATTTCTAAGTTCCCAGGGATGATGACCCTGCTGGTCCAGGCCACACTCTGAGAAGCAGTGCTCTGAGCCCTATGCTATTACTGTATTACCTTCCCTGCCAAGGCAGGAGACATAAAAGACTCAGGTTCGATCCCTAGGTTGAGAAAATCCCCTGAAGGAGGAAACAGTCATGCACTACAGTATTCTTGCCTGGAAAATCCCATGGACAGAGGAGTCTGGTGGGCTACAGTCCACAGGGTCGCAAGGAGTCAGACAGGACTGAGCCACTAAAATAATCATCTTTTTAGAAGGTCAAGATCATGTTGCATCCTTCCTACAACTCAAGCCATGACCTTCTGTTACATCCAAAGAATCTTCAGAATAGACACAGGGATCCAAGCAACTAATTGGTACCCTGCTTGGCATCTAGTACACATTTTTCTTTTGTAAAGAAATTCCATGTCTTTATAGGGGAAAGTAACTTCAAGGGTCATTCACTATAACTCTCTTTTTTTAAAAATGAGGATAAGAAAGCTCATGTAGAAGAAATGATTTGCCCACATTCACCCTGCTCATTTAACTGCTATCCAGAGTACATCATGAGAAACGCTGGAATGGAAGAAACACAAGCTGGAATCAAGATTGCCGGGAGAAATATCAATAACCTCAGATATGTAGATGACATCACCCTTATGGCAGAAAGTGAAGAGGAACTAAAAAGCCTCTTGATGAAAGTGAAAGAAGAGAGTGAAAAAGTTGGCTTAAAGCTCAATAATCAGAAAATGAAGATCATGGCATCTGGTCCCATCACTCCATGGGAAATAGATGGGGAAACAGTGTCAGACTTTATCTTTGGGGGCTCCAAAATCACTGCAGATGGTGACTGCAGCCATGAAATTAAAAGACGCTTACTCCTTGGAAGAAAAGTTTTGACTAACCTAGATAGCATATTGAGAAGCAGAGACATTACTTTGCTGACTAAGGTCCGTCTAGTCATGGCTATGGTTTTTCCAGTGGTCATGTATGGATGTGAGAGTTGGACTGTGAAGAAGGCTGAGTGACAGACGAATAATTGATGCTTTTGAACTGTGGTGTTGGAGAAGACTCTTAAGAGTCCCTTGGACTGCNAAAAGTTATGACCAACCTAAATAGCATATTCAAAAGCAGAGACATTACTTTGCCAACAAAGGTCCGTCTAGTCAAGGCTATGGTTTTTCCAGTAGTCATGTATGGATGTGAAAGTTGGACTGTGAAGAAGGCTGAGTGCCAAAGAATTGATGCTTTTGAACTGTGGTGTTGGAGAAGACTCTTGAGAGTCCCTTGGACTGCAAAGAGATCCAACCAGTCCATTCTGAAGGAGATCAGCCCTGGGATTTCTTTGGAAGGAATGATACTAAAGCTGAAGCTCCAGAACTTTGGCCACCTCATGCGAAGAGTTGACTCACTGGAAAAGACTTTGATGCTGGGAGGGATTGTGGGCAGGAGGAGAAGGGGACGACAGAGGATGTGATGGCTGGATGGCATCACTGACTCGACGAATGCGAGTCTGAGTGAACTCTGGGAGATGGTGATGGACAGGGAGGCCTGACGTGCTGCGATTCATGGGGTCGCAAAGAGTCAGACACGACTCAGTGACTGAACTGAACTGATGGTGTTTAAAAGTCCCCAACTGACAGAGGGTGCTGTTTTAGTCCAGAGTGAGTTTGTCAGTGAATGTTGAGGTTCTCTTTGTGACTGAAAGATTTCTTGAAGTCTTCATGTTGGCATAGTTTCTTCTTTCTGTGGATCTTCAGGTGAGTGCACAGGGTAGAGTAGTGGGTAAATTCCTTAGTGCAGAGTTCATAATGGTATGGCTTCTTGCCTGCATGGATTTGCTCGTGAGCTTGGAGATCTGAAGACTGCATGAAAACTTTGGGGCAGATATTGCACTTAAAGAATCTCTCTCCTGTGTGTGTGTTCTGGCAAACTGAGGTTTATAATGAAAGCTTTTCTTTGCATACCCTACTTTCATTCAGTGTCTATGACTTCTTTTCCAGCAGGATGACCTACAGTGTTCAGTGAAGGAATTGAATTTGGCCCATGTTGTCCTGAGCAGCTCAGGACAAATATATGTGGCTTATTCTTGAGGTACTTCTTGGGAAATGGAACTGTTGTCCCATTTTTCTTTTGGAACTCTTTTGAGAGCCTCTTTTGTGTCCACTCTGAGTCAAAACTTCCCTTTCACAACCCTGAAATTTAAGTATTCTTGCTTCTTCCCTGTCTTCCATCAGGCCCTTCTTCAATTTCTGGTTGAGTTTCAACCCTCCAGTGTACTCTTTTTTCAGGAATGGTCTTTGACAGGAGAATATTCTATTCCATCTGTCATCTGATGTATCTCACTCATAGAGGGGTTGGGCTTCCTGAATAAGTTTCTCCTGTTACCCATGTCACTGACCTCAACTTCTACCATCTGAACATTCAAATTTGCAGAAGAAAATTTTCTCCTTGTAAGGTGACTGTGGTCTATTTATTGGGTTTCTATTTATTTCTTAGCACGTCCTTTGGGTCTTTGCAATTTTCCAAACCACTTTCCTTGACTAAGACCTGGAACTCCTGCAATGTGGAGATCCTAAACTGCTCCATCACCAACTTATCTATAATCTTCCTGTTGGTTTGTAAACCTGGCCTCAGCCACAGATGACAGAGCTCAGAAAATCTCCTCAAATCCTTGAAGGGATTGAATTCCAATAAGGTGGTAAAAGTTCTGAATCTAACGTGCCAAGTCTCAAAGTTGTAGTCTTGCTTTTCAATATGTTCCTTGGGATAGTACGGACATGGGTGACTCTGATCCAGGGCTGTCTTGGGGTTTTCTATCACCCCATGAAAATGTCTGGTCTGTGGCTATATTTACTGGAGAATTTTCCAATATGACTCTGAGCAAAGTCTTCTAGAACTGGTGCCTAACTGAGATCTATCAAAAGGGATTTACCCTGGTTTTCCTTAGTAATAGATTCACTATTTATTCAGGAATCTCCTTCAATGTCCTCTTGCCTTCAGCCTCCTTGTGTCTGGGGCTGGATATTAAACTGTGCCTTGAGTTGAAATGTCTTTATTTATATAGAGCTGTTACAGTTCCTAGTCCCTCTTCCAATGATTGGGCACAACCTCATCAGCCCAGTGGATGATTTAATGCCATGGAAGAAACCATTTTAGATGATCTGAGTGGAGTAAATTTTGCATTGAAACTCCACCAAAAGAAAAAATAATTTATTAAACAGTAGACTTTATTGTATTATTTATTGTAGATTTTTATTGATTGTACTGAGTGGCTACAAGATTGGTTTTTCTGGTCTAGTGAGTTTTTTCTTTAATCATGTATCTGCAGTGTTCAAAGGAGTTAAGGAATATAAACCAAACCAAAAAAGATTTTGTTTAAAACCATCTGACAAGGCAAAGCGTGAGAAGAACATATGACTGAGTAGGCATTTAGAAAAATAGAAATTGTGTACCATAGAGAAAAAGAATAACATATAATTTAGAAATTCTTCAGTTCAGTTCAGTCACTCAGTCGTGTCCGACTCTTTGCGACCCCATGAATCGCAGCACGCCAGGCCTCCCTGTCCATCACCATCTCCCAGAGTTCACTCAGACTCACGTCCATCGAGTCCATGATGCCATCCAGCCATCCCATCCTCTGGCGTCCCCTNTCCTGCTGGTCCAGACCACACTCTGAGAAGCAGTGCTCTGAGCCCTATGCTATTACCGTATTACCTTCCCTGCCAAGGCAGGAGACATAAAAGACTCAGGTTCGATCCCTAGGTTGAGAAAATCCCCTGAAGAAGGAAACAGTCATGCACTACAGTATTCTTGCCTGGAAAATCCCATGGACAGAGGAGTCTGGTGGGCTACAGTCCACAGGGTCGCAAGGAGTCAGACAGGACTGAGCCACTAAAATAATCATCTTTTTAGAAGGTCAAGATCATGTTGCATCCTTCCTACAACTCAAGCCATGACCTTCTGTTACATCCAAAGAATCTTCAGAATAGACACAGGGATCCAAGCAACTAATTGGTACGCTGCTTGGCATCTAGTGCACGTTTTTATTTTGTAAAGAAATTCCATGTCTTTATAGGGGAAAGTAACTTCAAAGGTCATTCACTATAACTCTCTTTTTTAAAAAATGAGGATAAGAAAGCTCATGTAGAAGAAATGATTTGCCCACATTCACCCTGCTTATTTAACTTATATGCAGAGTACATCATGAGAAACACTGGACTGGAAGAAACACAAGCTGGAATCAAGATTGCCAGGAGAAATATCAATAACCTCAGATATGCAGATGACATCACCCTTATGGCAGGAAGTGAAGAGGAACTAAAAAGCCTCTTGATGAAAGTGAAAGAGGAGAGTGGAAAAGTTGGCTTAAAGCTCAAGATTCAGAAAATGAAGATCATGGCATCTGGTCCCATCACTTCGTGGGAAATAGATGGGGAAACAGTGGAAACAGTGTCAGACTTTATTTTGGGGGGCTCCCAAATCACTGCAGATGGTGACTGCAGCCATGAAATTAAAAGACGCTTACTCCTTGGAAGAAAAGTTTTGACTAACCTAGATAGCNCAGAAAATGAAGATCATGGCATCCGGTCCCATCACTTCATGGGAAATAGATGGGGAAACAGTGGAAACAGTGTCAGACTTTATTTTGGGGGGCTCCCAAATCACTGCAGATGGTGACTGCAGCCATGAAATTAAAAGACGCTTACTCCTTGGAAGAAAAGTTTTGACTAACCTAGATAGCATATTGAGAAGCAGAGACATTACTTTGCTGACTAAGGTCCGTCTAGTCAAGGCTATGGTTTCTCTAGTAGTCATGTATGGATGTGATAGTTGGACTGTGAAGAAGGCTGAGTGCCAAAGAATTGATGCTTTTGAACTGTGGTGTTGGAGAAGACTCTTGAGAGTCCCTTGGACTGCAATGAGATCCAACCAGTCCATTCTGAAGGAGATCAACCCTGGGATTTCTTTGAAAGGAATGATGCTAAAGCTGAAACTCCAGTACTTTGGCCACCTCATGAGAAGAGTTGACTCATTGGAAAAGACTCTGATGCTGGGAGGGATTAGGGGCAGGAGGAAAAGGGGATGACCGAGGATGAGATGGCTGGATGGCATCACTGACTCGATGGACGCGAGTCTGAGTGATCTCCAGGAGTTGGTGGTGGACAGGGAGGCCTGGCGTGCTGTGATTCATGGGGTCACAAAGAGTCAGACACGACTGAGTGACTGAACTGAACTGATAATTCATCAAAAAATAATTCTAGGATGAACAGCTGAATGAAGGAAGGGAAAAAGACACAAAGGGCATTTTCGCTTAAAATGTCGTAAGGTAAACATATTATGCAAACATTAGCATTCACTTTAGTGCAAATTCATCCATGCTGCATGCCGGCTGTTGTCTCAAGCTGAGGTTCCAAATGATCCACAGACAAGTTTGCTGTTTGACACACACAGTGCTAACAAAAATGAATATATTTGTCAACATTTTAACATCATGAAATTTCATGTAAAAAATCCATATGTCCAGTATCTCATGGAAAAAATACCACCAACAACCATCTAGCAACCTCTGGGCCATGTTCTGATGGTTGGAAAACTGGCAAGAGTTAAGTGCCCCCAGACGGGAAATGTACCCCTCACCTCACTACATTCTATTCCATCCCTGTCTGTCTCCCAGAACCTTTTCATTACTCACATCATCTCCCTGGCCCTTTACCACTAGCACCGCCTGGAAATCTCAGGGGAGCTCTGCAGAGTGTGAGCAAAGCCATTAGGCGGCACTGACTAAATGTGAACTTGATTTTTTCCTTAACAAAACAAAGAATAAATCCCTTCTCCAAGAACTTTTGCAGTAATTCTTCCACTCAACATAATTTCAATGCAGCAGAATGATTTTGACATTCAATTCAATTGACTAAAATAAGATTTTATTACCTGTAATAAACTATCTGACCTTATCTTTTTTGTCTGCAAGAACACACCACATTTTTGTAATTTACTTTCTACAGTATTCAATCATGGTCTTATGTGATGACTTGGTTACAAAGCATAATTTATGGAGTTTGTCAAATATTTACAACCTACAGAAAGTATGATGAGCAGTGAGGAAGCTGTCTAAACTCAAATCCAAATCTGTGCATTTTGAACTTCATAATAACAGCTTATTTTTGTAATCAAAATAAAATTCAACTTGGTATAAAATAACATATTTATTTGTGGAGATTTTCAAAGAGGGGTGCCTTTCAATCTTATGTACAGTGACTGTGCTTGCAGTTTGCTCTGTAGCAACTAAATGTAGGAACTAAATGGAAGACATCTGAACTCCCTTCAACACGCCAGAGACAAAATCTTCCCCAGCTAGTTGTATCCTAAGAGAGAAAAAATACATCAGAGAAACTAGATTTCTCTTCTAAACAAGGAAGTTTGTTACAATATTTGGCATTTCTTGTCGGGTTTATGGGCTTCCCTTGTGGCTCAGGCAGTAAAGAATCAGCCTGCAACACGGGAGACCTGGGTTCGATCCCTGGGTTGGGAAGATCCCCTGGAGGAGTGAATGGCTACCCACTCCAGTATTCTCGCTTGGAGAATCCCTATGTGTAGAAGAGCCTGGTGGGCTTCAGTCCCCAGGGATGAAAGAGTTGGACACAACTGAGCGACTAAGCACACAGCACAATAGGGTTTATGGTAAAACAGTGGCAGAGAGATGAGGAGGATTCAGAAAAAAGCTCTATTACACACAGTTTAGAAAAAAAAAAAAGGGAAATACCTCCTTCATGCAGTTGGTTTTACTTATAGATGTTTTAAGTCATGTGACCGATCAGACACACCTATTACTCAAAGGCATACTGGATTTGAGGAAAAAGTACCAGCAATTTGCTAGCAATTCCTTTTAACAGAAGACCTTTACGGAGAGGAAATGAAAGTAGAGTTTTCTAATTGGAATGACAGGAAGGATTTAGGGAAGCAGAAGATAATGATCTCAGTTGGAGAGATGTCAAGACACTGGGGTTACAGCCTCCAGGCTTGTCATGGATCCTCAGCAACGACCCCCTTACATCCTGAAAAGTGACTCTAAAAATAATGCCATGGAATCCCTGACATTTTGGACTATGATTGAACCACATTTTCTTGGTTTTCTTATCCAAACATCATTCTCCTAGCTTTTCTTATAGCTAAATTGTAAAAAAAACTTTAGGGTTATACCTATTTATCACCTAGGTTAGAGTTTATGGATTCAGTCCACATAAAGGCCTCAATAAAATGAGGACAGATATATGGACAGTGAGGGGGAAAGAGGGTGTGATGAACTGGGAGACGGGGAATGACAGGTATACACCATGGATGTTATGCATAAAACAGACAATCAGTGAGGACCTGCTGTGCAGCTCAGAGCTCTGTGGTGACCTAGATGGGGAGGGAATCCAAGAAAGAGGGGATGGACGTGTGCATATAGCTGATGCACTGTGCTGAACAGCAGAAACTACCACACATTGTAAAGCAGCTATAGTCCAAAAAAATTAAGTTTAATAATGAAAAAGAAAAAAAATCATACAAAAAAAGACAAGTGAGAAGAAAAAAACAAACATCTTTCACTCTCCGTCTGATTCCACTCCCAGAGGCTCCCACTGTTACGTGTTTCTTCGTCATTCTGGAAATTATATATATATATATATATACGAAGGGACTTCCCTTGGGAGCAGGTTCTGTCCCTGGTTGGGGAGCTCAGATCCCACGTGTCCCGTGGCCAAAAAACCAAAACATAAAACTGAAGCAATATGAAAACAAATTCACTAGAGTTTAAAGATGGCCCAGGTAGAAACACTTTATACATAGAAAACAACAACAGGTATGCACTGAGTACTATTTAAATGTCAGGCACTGAAGGTTCTAGATGCTGGGGATGTAGCAGGGAATGAGGAGGCAATAAGTGAATGTATGGCGTGTAAGCAGTGGTAAGTGCTACGAAGAAAAATAAAGCAGGACAAGGAGTTAGCATGTGCTGAGGGGAGATGAGGCCGGCAGCTAAGGTGAGGTTCCCGCAGAGACCTGAGAAATGTGAGGGAGGAGACACTGCAGGTAACTGGGGAATCGTGTGTTCCAGGCAAAAGGAATCGTATGCACAGGCAACGTTCCTGAGGCTGGAAGGAAACAGGGAGAGGGAAAGGGTGGCAGCCAGAGGAAAGGAGGTGAGAAGGGATTCTTCAAGGCCCCGTGAGCCTTGGCGGGTTCTGAGCATCAGTGATGCGATCTGAATTACTTTCTAGAAACATCCTTCCAACTGCTATTTTGGGAACAGACTATAACAGGCAAGGTCAAGGCAGAGAATTAGGGGAGAAATGGTATTGAGTGGGAGAGCACTGCAGTGATGGTGAGGGCAGAATCAGCTCGATTCTAGACACAGAGTGCTTGTTAACAGACCGATCAGGACACTCGAAGAGAGTGTCCATGGCCTCAGCAACCAGAAGGACGTGGCTGGAAGGTCTGATGTGGACTTACGTTTAGGATCCTATCAGACTTTTATTCCACAGGGGAGAAAGGTCTATAAAATTGAGCTCAAATCTTGTTAAAGTGGTAGAGGGACTGCTGCTATTGCTGCTAAGTCACGACAGTCATGTCTGACTCTGTGCGACCCCATAGATGGCAGCCCACCAGGCTCCCCTGTCCCTGGGATTCTCCAGGCAAGAACACTGGGGTGGGTTGCTATTTCCTTCTCCACTGCATGAAAGTGAAAAGTGAAAGTGAATTCGCTCAGTTGTGTCCCACTTAGCAACCCCATGGACTGCAGCCCACCAGGCTCCTCCATCCATGGGATTTTCCAGGCAAGAGAACTGGAGTGGGGTGCCATTGCCTTCTCCGGTAGAGGGACTAGGCAAGCTTATTTACTCTTTAAGCAGAGGGCATGGCTGAAGAAAAGACAAGATGAGCTATAAGGCTGTCTTTTATACAAGTGTCATCTTTTATCTAAATAAGAAAATGCACCATCATTTTCACCATCTGGGGTACTATGAAAATATTTTGTGTTTATTTGAAACCTTAACTCTAGTAAAGTAAGATTTCATGTTAAATGTTATTGACTCTTAAAACACCCACATGAAATAAGAAAAGATATCAGAGAACCCTTTTAGGAAGTGGAAGAACAAGGAAGTAAGATGACCTTCACAGAGTCAAGCAAGGTCCCACATGGGAAAGCTGGTCCTCCGTCGACAGGACAGGAATTGATGAATCCCATCTGCCTGGATTCAATGTTTGGTTAAGTGAATTTTTCAGAATCATTGGACTGTAAGTATCATACAAGCCCAGGAATTAAGAATAGACTCAAGAATCTCAAATAAATACTCCTAAGCAAGGTCTGTGCTAGAAAGCCTCTTAAAACCTCTCTATCACTGGTCAGACCAAGACTTGTCAGATGGCATAAAACAATCAAAACATTCTGACCACCCAAGGAATGGCTAATCCTCACAGTTAATAAGCTATTTTTCAACATTGTGTAAGTTTCTGCTCTCATCTTGCTTGAGTACCATGAGTTATTTATGTTCATTTCTATACCTGTTTATGTTTGTAATAAAAACTACATCAATCAGTACAAAACGCCTGTAGAAAGAAAGAGGGTGGCTGGTTCTTCCAGTGAATACTTGGGAAGATTTCTTTAAAGGTAAGTTGCTAAGAATTTTTTCTCAAGTTTTCTGTAAATGAGACAACTAAAAGATTAGGGAAAGAAGTTATTCAGTTGTAGGATTCTGTTCTTTACCTGCTCCAAGAATGTTTTTAAAGTGGACTCAGTTGTGTTTTAAAGAAACCAAACTGGATATTTCAGACAATGCATTATGGGTGAAGTACAAGTGAAAAAAAAAAAAAAAGAAAGGCTTCCCAGGTGGTGCTAGTGGTAAAGAATCATAGTACTGTAAAGTAAAATAAAGTAAAATGGAAGCTCTAAAAAAAAATAAATAAATAAAAATTAAAAAAAAAAAAAAAGAAGAATCTGCCTACCAATTCAGAGATGCAAGAGACAAGGGTTCTATCCTGGGTCCAGGAAAATCCCCTGGAGTAGGAAATGGCAACCCACTCTAGTATTCTTGCCTGGAAAATTCCATGGAGAGGAGCCTGCTTGGCTACAGTCCATAAGGCCACAGAGCCGGACAAGACTGAGCTCACAATGGCCAAAAATCCATCCACCACAACCAATAGGCAAAGATTTCGGCCCTAACATTAAAAGACTGGCCAACAACCGAAGCAAGTCTATATGTTTCAAGTTAGAATAGAGGCTCTTTGGAGTTCTGTCCCAGGCCACAGGTGTGAGGCCTTGCACCAAGGCCGCAAAGTGGAGCCCAGAGCCAAGGGCACCTCTGAGGCTAACCGAGGCCCTTTGTAACTGTGGCCCCAAACGTCCCCTGGTCATTACCAACCAGCTTCCTGACACCAAATTCAGCAAAAACGCTACCCCATGATCACCCTATCATGCCCTAACCAGTCACCTAAAGCCAAGCCTCCAGCAAGAACCTGCTTTGTCTTGAGGCTATAAAAACTGGCTACTATCCCACGGAAAGTGTCCCCTCTCTCTGGTCTGTCAGGAGGCTGGCCTGCTGCACTCACAGTGCCCACGTTATCTCTGCTCTGCGTTCTTAGTAAACTCACTCCCTTCTGAAAGGCTTTGTGTCTGGAAATTCTTTTCCAACCCACACTCAGCCTGCCATAAGAGTGTTTAAGGTCTGTAAGAGTAATTTTTAAAAATGATGGTGTGCTTTAACTGACGTCTGTGATAACGTGAACAGAATATCGCTAGCTAAGAGCTGTTCTATGGTCCCATGATCCTGGGCTCCTAAGCTGTACTCATGTCAAAATGGTATGACCACAAAAAACCCCAAGTCTCACCTTTAAGTATAGACTTCTGCCCTGGAACACAGACTTATATATCACGTATTTGTGACTACAGGGTTCAGACCATGGCTCTTAAGTAAAGCAAGACTGCAGCAATCAAAGCATGGAAGTGAGGACATTTCGATTTACTGATCCGAGCCACCTTCCCAGGACTGTACTTGCTCAGGGATGGGGTGGGGTTGACAGTATCACACAAGAAATCAGAAGGCTGAGTTTTAGGCTGGACTCTGGCCTAGCCTGCTGTGTAGACTCAGGCGAGTTCTTTTCACCTCTTGGCTTCCTCTTCTACATCTGAAAAATGCGGTGTCTCAGTTCCACCTCCAGCTCTGAAATTCTAGGACCCTGTGATCTGAACAGTGAACGTACACTGGGGGCTTTCGATGAGAAAGGCACAGGCACTTTCCACGTAACGCATCCTGTAACCTACACAGCAATCCTACGAGCAGGCACTGTGATGCTGTTCCATCTGAGATGAACCAGGTGAGGCTCAGTGAGGCCACTAGTGTCTCTCGGTCACACAGCTGGGAAGAGGAAGAGGCAGGATGTGCGGCCAGGCAACTTGTTCCCGATCCCAGATTCTTAAGGTCATGAGTCATAGGGTTTCTTGTAATATGACAAGTTGACAAAAGGCATGACACAGGTCGACAGAACTGTCATTTTGCAAAATTTCAAGCATCTAAATATCTATCAGATTAACAAGACTTTCTCTTTCTGGGTGATCAGCATGGACTTCTGGGATTGAATGTTGCTATGGCAAATAGCAACCAGAAAGACCTTTGTAGCAAATTATATAAGCGTGCACTAGAAACAACGCTTGTTTAGATCAGCAGGGTTCAAGAAACCATCCAAATGGGTGTTGATCTGAGCACCATAATGAAAGAACAATATTAAAAGCAACATCTGTTTTCCCAAAGCAAGGTGATCTGGAAAAGCAGCATAAAACCAACCAAGCCATGCAAGTGCAGAAGCAAAGGCTCTCATGTCATGTGGGACATCCATTCCTGCCTGGACCCAGAGCCACAGTTGGGAGCTTCTCAAACTTTACTGCACATATGAGTCACTGGGCGGAGGGGTGGAGGTGGCGGGCTTGGTTGTTAGTAATGAAGATTCTGGATCTGTAGGTCTGTGTGGGCCTGAGATTCCAATGTGCAGGGAGTTCCCACTGAGGCATGTGCAGCTGGAAAGTGGACCACACTTTGTGAGTGAGGGTGAAAGAGTCTTGATGGTCTCAGTATCTGTAGAACTCAATTCTGCACCCCTTGATTCTGGGTTTCTCATCTCGGTTTCATCGAATAATCTCACCTGGATATTCCCTGAGGGCTCTAAAGTTCAATATTTCTAATGATGGCCTTTCTCATTCAGCCCTGCACTGAGCTTCTGCTTGCAGGGTCAATGGGAAAATAAAACGCCCACCTCCCAAGCCCCCAAGTCCAGATCTCTGCCATGGGAGAGCAGAGGCCCAGGCCTCTTCACACATTTGATGCAAAGATAATGGTGCTCTGTCCACAGGTAATACTCCCTGAAGACAAACAGCTTGCAGGAGAGTGAATGACATTCGAGGCTTTCTACTTTGGGCAGTATCGCTTTGAGACTCACTTGCCAGGGCAATGGCAGGCTGGTTACGGTACTAAGATGGATCATAACCCAGTACTGTCATAGCTTACAGGCAGGGTGGGTATCAATTATCTAGACAAGCACTAACAGGGTAACCACAGGCATATGCAGCTACTGAAATGCAGTTCATCTGAACTGAAAGCACGTATTATATTTTGATGACTTTGTATGAACAGAAGAATGTAAAATATGTTAACTGATTTTATATTGCTTTCATATTAAAATGACCTATTGGGTTACAAAATGACATACCAGAATTTAAAAAGACACATGCATCCCTATGCTCAGAGCCCACTTATAGAGGAATGGATAAAGATGTGGTGCAATCATACAATGGACTACTACTCAGCCATAAAAGGAATGAAATAAGGCCATTTGCAGCAACATGGATGGACTTAAGAAATGATCACACCAAGTGAAGTAAGCCAGGGAGGGAAAGGTAAATACCATATGGTATCACTTCTATGTGGAATATAAAATAATGAAATTAATTTTACCTGTGGCTACCAGCAAAAATTAAACTACATCTGTGGCTTGCATTAAATTTCAGCTGGGTAGTGCTGATCTAACCCTTTGCTAGTCAAACTGTGGTTCTCAGACCAGCAGCATCAGCATCAACTGGGAGCTTGTTAGAAAGGGAGAATGCATCCTCACCTCAGACCTACTGAATCAGAATCTGCATTTTTACTAAATCCCAGATGATTCTTGTATACATTTTGGTTAGAGAGGTTCCTACAACATATCACAGTCAGTGTTCAGGCTGCTGGTATTCACATGCTGAAAGGGGACTGTGCTTGCTGAATTTTCTAGGGCAATAGTCTAGCAAGCAATGGAAACTTTCTTTAAAATTTAAATTATACAATTCAAAATATATATCAAAATGACATTATACATGAAAAATTATGTGCACCACACATGTCCAAATGGGAATGGAAGGAGGTTGTGTCATGGAGGATACCTTAGTTATTTCTGGATTTTCAGCCACCATGTACGTGAAACTGATGTTCACCAGATCGGCACCACTGCAGACACAAACTATCCGCCCTTCCAGATCATTTTCTGATTTGCCAAGAGCTTCAAGAGCAGCCAAAATTTTGGGATCCTATAGAGGTAGACAGATAGGAAAAGAATTCATTAGATCACAGAGCATAGAAAAAGAAACTACATTTGATGTAAAAACACCCAGTAAAGCAAATTCTTCTTTCTATCTAAAAATGTCCAGATATCTAGTGTTATTCTAAAACTCATATAGGTAAAATCTATAACACTATATGTTACTGGAACTCACCTGGTAAGAAAGGTATGATACAGTTATTGATTTAGAAGGTGGGGAGGCAGCGTCTTCCTTTCAATTGAGAGTTATAGTTATTGGAGGACGTGAACTATGGCAACAGGATTCAAAGAGCAGAGGCCCAGGCCTCTTCACACATTTGATGCAAAGATAATGGTGCTCTGTCTACAGGTAATACTCCCTGAAGACAAACAGCTTGCAGGAGAGTGAATGACATTCGAGGCTTTCTACTTTGGGCAGTATCGCTTTGAGACTCACTTGCCAGGGCAATGGCAGGCTGGTTACGGTACTAAGATGGATCATAACCCAGTACTGTCATAGCTTACAGGCAGGGTGGGTATCAATTATCTAGACAAGCACTAACAGGGTAACCACAGGCATATGCAGCTACTGAAATGCAGTTCATCTGAACTGAAAGCACGTATTATATTTTGATGACTTTGTATGAACAGAAGAATGTAAAATATGTTAACTGATTTTATATTGCTTTCATATTAAAATGACCTATTGGGTTACAAAATGACATACCAGAATTTAAAAAGACACATGCATCCCTATGCTCAGAGCCCACTTATAGAGGAATGGATAAAGATGTGGTGCAATCATACAATGGACTACTACTCAGCCATAAAAGGAATGAAATAAGGCCATTTGCAGCAACATGGATGGACTTAAGAAATGATCACACCAAGTGAAGTAAGCCAGGGAGGGAAAGGTAAATACCATATGGTATCACTTCTATGTGGAATATAAAATAATGAAATTAATTTTACCTGTGGCTACCAGCAAAAATTAAACTACATCTGTGGCTTGCATTAAATTTCAGCTGGGTAGTGCTGATCTAACCCTTTGCTAGTCAAACTGTGGTTCTCAGACCAGCAGCATCAGCATCAACTGGGAGCTTGTTAGAAAGGGAGAATGCATCCTCACCTCAGACCTACTGAATCAGAATCTGCATTTTTACTAAATCCCAGATGATTCTTGTATACATTTTGGTTAGAGAGGTTCCTACAACATATCACAGTCAGTGTTCAGGCTGCTGGTATTCACATGCTGAAAGGGGACTGTGCTTGCTGAATTTTCTAGGGCAATAGTCTAGCAAGCAATGGAAACTTTCTTTAAAATTTAAATTATACAATTCAAAATATATATCAAAATGACATTATACATGAAAAATTATGTGCACCACACATGTCCAAATGGGAATGGAAGGAGGTTGTGTCATGGAGGATACCTTAGTTATTTCTGGATTTTCAGCCACCATGTACGTGAAACTGATGTTCACCAGATCGGCACCACTGCAGACACAAACTATCCGCCCTTCCAGATCATTTTCTGATTTGCCAAGAGCTTCAAGAGCAGCCAAAATTTTGGGATCCTATAGAGGTAGACAGATAGGAAAAGAATTCATTAGATCACAGAGCATAGAAAAAGAAACTACATTTGATGTAAAAACACCCAGTAAAGCAAATTCTTCTTTCTATCTAAAAATGTCCAGATATCTAGTGTTATTCTAAAACTCATATAGGTAAAATCTATAACACTATATGTTACTGGAACTCACCTGGTAAGAAAGGTATGATACAGTTATTGATTTAGAAGGTGGGGAGGCAGCGTCTTCCTTTCAATTGAGAGTTATAGTTATTGGAGGACGTGAACTATGGCAACAGGATTCAAAGGCTCTGCCTGAGACCTGATTGTGTCTGCAAAGGTCAAAGGGGTTTCTCACAGAGAACAGTCACTGGGGATTCACGCAGACATGCAGGGCATTGCCACAGTCAGCAACCTCAAGTTGTTAAAAAGTGAGATTGAGTCTTTCAAATAGCCTGGACACAAAGAATGAACACGTGCATCTCCAGGAGCCCTGGCCTCCTCATTTGGAATGAAAACTGCGTAAGTTTGCCCTAATTAGCAAATAAAATAGTGGCTTTGTCCTCTGAAAGAACTCAGGGGAAAATGCCAAGGTAGTTACACAGAGATTTTAAGCTAACATTAAAGAGGGTCACTAACCAAAAACAAAATGCGGAACATAATTTTGTTTTGAACACCTAAAAATCTGCAAACCTGCAAGACTATTATGGAAAAGGGAATACACGCCGTGCTGGAATATTCTAGGAAAAACCCATCTTTTAAATTCCTGGTGCAAATAGCTTTTCATTCAAACAAATCAATCACTGTGAAGAAGGCTGATGTATGTGCTCTGTTATTCTTTTTCTCTCAGAGGCAAACTGAGCCTTCAGGGTGAGCCAGGGTCTGCGTGCCCAGGTGCACAAATATGGAGCTACCTGAGTCATCTAAATTTCCACATCAGCCATGGACCAGAAGTGACTCACTGTTTGCTAAAAAAGAAGGTGGGGATAGGGGGAAGGGGTGCTTGCCAGATTAACTTCTGAGTTAAGGGAACAGTTTATTTTGATGCTCATATCACACAAGAGTCCTAATTTTCAAAGGTTAATAACAATTTCTAATATAATTAAACCCAATGCACTCCAAATCACCCAACCATTACAGATGAGATTTCTAAACTGTATCTGTTCTTCATTTCCAGCTGATGACTTGGGGGCAGTAATGGGCCTCCCTGGTGGCTCAGTGCTAAGGAATATGCCCGCAAGGCAGGAGACAAGGTTTCGACCCCAGGTCAGGAATATCCCCTGGGGAAGGAAATGCAACCCACTCCGGTACTCTTGCCTGGGAAATGCCATGGAAGAGGCGCCTGCCAGGCTACAGTGCTTGGGGTCACAAGAGTTGAATGCGAATGAGTGACGAAACAACAGCTAAGGGGTTACACAACAGTCTGTGTCTACAAGAAGAGCAAACACCAAGCGTGGGTACCTTTGGTGTGGCCCCCAGCCGAACACTGTTGATGAGGGAACACTCTAGCACTTGGCCTTCCTGCAAAGAGAGCACATAACATAGCAGTGAATCTAAATTCTGCCAGACCTACAGCCCAGACAGGTGATTTGCAAATGTCTGTGATGATGAAGGCAATGCTAATTCGAGTGAGGCAGAAGCAGGATTAAAAACAAGTAATAACAACAATAATAATTTTCAACAATCAAACACAGTCAAGATATTTTCAAACTAAACTTTGGTCCATTCATGTGCGTGAAGTAAAACTGATACACCGACACTGGGTTGTCGTGAAGGAAAGTGCAGTGTTTACTGGCAGGCTCTAGGCAGGGAGAACGGGTGGCTCTCGCTCTAAAACCCTGAACTCCCCAAAGCAAAGGGCTTCAGCAAAACAACTTTAAAGGGCAGCTGAGGCAGGGATATTGCAGGGTATACAATCAGCTAGTGCATAGTTCCCTGACTGGTTGATGGTGAGATAACATGGGGGTTCACAGGGGTGAACATTATTAATCCTGAGGCTCCAGGAGGCTATGTTCTTATGGTCATCAAGTAATTAAATGCTTCCATTGGGTGGGGGGGTTTAGGATCTGTGAAATAACTCAGGAAATGTGCATCAGATATGATCTAGGAACTTCAGAGAGGAGCTAAAGCAGCGGATATCGGGGCGGGGTCTGTTCTGGGAAGGCCCCGTAGCATCCTGCCTGGTTGCAGAGACCTCACACATTCCATTCCATACGAATATATATACACACATATATATGTAGAATGCAACTCTGAATAAGTACAAAATGTTACTTTTATATATTTAATATTGTGATTACTGCCATGTATATTATTAAATATATGTGTGTACATGAAATATTAGTGGGACTATACTAACTTAAACTCTGATTTTACTCTTCAGAAATTCAGCTCAGAGGTTCACAAAATGTGAACGCTGCGCCATTTGTTAAGTACCGGAAAGTGCCCTTAAATGCACCTCTGAGACTTTAGCTTGAATACTTCTCTTCTGGGATATCTTTCTAGCTCCCAAGATTTAAATCAGACTTGCCTGCTTTTAAGCTCTTGTAACCTGACCTTCTCTTTTACAACTCTCAATGTCTTGTAACTTTCCTTCTTTCTTTCGGATGCCCGACTTTGATTCTAGGCTGGAATGTATAAGGATCACATCCTTGACCATTACTATGTCCCCAACGCCTGGCACATGGAAGCACATTTTTAAAAGTCTTGAATGAATGAGTAAGTGTGGGGTCCGTGCCCACAAGGGGCTTTGGGTTACTTGTGGAGAAATGAAATGCCTTCACCCTGAGAGCAAGAAGGAGCAACTTGTTTTTGTGCCATACCTTGCCTTCACTTCTCCAGGTCAGAAAGAAGCCAAATTCATCTACTTTGAAGAGGCAGTTGGGTTCAAACACAAAGGATTCCTGTGAAAAAGAAATGTGTTGATATGCATGACTCACACCATTTTGAATCTAATAAAAATGCAAATATCTTTTAGCATCTAAACAAGAGACAAATGCATCCTGAATCTAATGACCACATTTCTCATTATATTATGCAACACTTTCATTTTGAAAATTTCTTGCATTCATTTTTGCATTGAAAGACTGATCAATTTTATACAGCATCTTCCTTTAAGGCAGTTTTAAGAACAAAACACACTAATGCTCTGAAAGTACATAGAGGAGAAGTTTTCTCTAAGATCTTGGGGAAAAGAGCTCCCAGAAAGAAGGACTCCCAGGTTTTAGGCAACTGGGCTCACTCCACACAAGAGGAATTGTTGCTGGTCTCTAACATAATATCAGAAATCAGGAGATAATTTTTTTTAATCATTTTTTTCTTTTGTCTGCCGAATTCAGCATTCAGAGGTTTACTCAGATAACTCCTGAGCTTTCTGCTTTAATATCCAATCTCATTGGGTGTTCCATAAACCAGGACTTAAGCAAGATTTTGAGCTACTCAAAGTGTAGTCCTGGGAACAGCAGCATCAACTTCACTTGGGAGATTGACTGCATTGGCGGAATCTAGGGCTCCAGGCCAGACGGACTGAATCAGAGTCTCTGGGGAGGGAACCAGAAATCTGTGTTCCAACAAGCCCTCCAGGTGATTCTAATACACAGTAGAAATCTAAGAACCACTGCTGTGGACATCAGTATCAGATCAAGATGGAATGTTAGCCAAATGCAGGGGCCCCACAGCAGCTAAGTTGTATTTCCCAAAGGATTCCTGGTCTAGCAAGAAAGCACCATTGTTCTTAAAAACTTCAGGCAAGTTCTACGTCAGTGATAGCAAAAGGGCCCCTAGGAAATGAACCCAGATGCCCTCTGCCCTCTGCCTGCATTACATCAAGACTTGGCACTCACATGTCAACAAATCCACTTCTCGTGACCTAAAGAACTTGTCCTCCTAGACAATTATAACACTGCTATAGGAACTGCCTGGCAAACAGGAACGGTGTGTGCCTTCAAACAAATAGAGAGCAATCACTGGATTAAGATTTTAAGCATAGTCCAGACTCTCAATTCAAAACTTATTTTTCTAAATTTCAAGGAAGTAGCAACATTTATCAAGGTAAATCCAATGTCAGTGTTACATTTTAGAGTCCCAGGGGCCCCGAACAAAAATTTGTGTAGTTTTCTGACAGGTGAAGAATTATCATGTGCAAGCAGTCACCGCGATGAATAAGATGAAGGAAGGGCATTATGTGACCTTTGTTTATGGAATAAAAATCCAGTTCTGCCACTTATTATTTACTTTCTCCAACAAAGACTCTAAGTCTCAGAATCCTTATCTAACAAAAGGAAATATTTACACCTACCTTTTAGGGAATGAAGTGAGGTGATAAATGCAAAGCACTTTTACATTTTACCATGACAGCGAGTCACATTGTTACACAGTTCAGCAAGTGGTAGCTACCATCCTTTATCCCTGGTTCAAGTTTACATTTGTGGTAGCAAATTATTAACAATGTGAATTTGTCAATATGTAATGTTTTTGACCCACAAAAATGCACTTCTGGATGGATCAGCTCTTTAGGAATGGTTTGACCCAGAAGTGGACACTTTAGATGGGTCTTGGAGGATAAGCAGCAGTTATCCAGGGGCAGCAGCACAGCAGGTGTGCAGGACTGCTGACAGCAGGGGCTTCAGAGGAGGCGATGTGCTAGGTCCATCTTAAGGGGATGATGCAGAGGAGACTAGACACATAAACAAGGCTAGATCGAAGGGTGGGGTACATCATACAAAAAGGTATTAAACGTAACCCAAACGATCTGGAATCATTACTGACTGAGAAACGAGAATGATCAAACTATGAGAATGAACACATTGTAGAATACTTTCCAAGCAATATCTTAATGGTAATAAAGAATTTCAGTGTTCACAAGTATGACCTAAAATGGTGTTTACAGAGTAGACCTACAATGAATCAGCTACCATCATTAGTTATTTATGTGCACCCAATCCAACTCCAAATAGGAATTTGGAATGATCTAGGAAACATACATGATAAATAAGAATGATTTTCCAGCTTATTTTCAGGTGGAACTTACCGTTCCTTGGCCTCCTTAATGGCAAAGTTTTTTTCTTTCTTCCTCTCTCAGTTACTTAGTACCCTCTGACTTTACCATTACTTCCTGGGAATTTGGATTCCTAACATCCATTCTTGGATCATCTGATGCTTTTAACCCCTAGCTCTATAGTCTTCACTTTGCTATATTAATCTGAGTTCCTACAACTTCCTAGTTATTAATCCTGCCCCACCTCTTGCTAACCACCAGGCTTCCCTTGCTTTTACTTCCATCCTTGTCTAGTTTATTTCCGTGGTCCAACATTACAATCACTTCCTCATAGACACCTTCACCTTCTATGTCTCATTTTCCGTTTTCATGGCCAAAAAACTAAGTCCATCCTGTCCATTTTTTAATCACTAAATTCGATGGAGAAAACCACAAAACTGGATTGTCTGGCTTTGGTTTAAATTCATGATTACAAACTTCAAATGGATAGTCCACATGACTTTCAACCTTGTAATTCTTTCTTTTAAAGTTCCCCACCCTTCAAAAGGATTATCTCAGTGCTTCTCAAACTCCTTTCCTCCTAGCCAATTACTGAGCTTCACTGATTAAATACAGGAAACTCATCAGATGAGAACTTTCTCCATCCTTCCTCCTAATAACATATGCTTCCGCCCATGAAAGGTCAATGCCTCTGCTTCTGCTCCAGATTCCATCCTCTTTCACCTACACGAGGATGTCAGTCTTCCGTGAATCGTCATCTGATACACATCAGTTTCTCTGTCTGTGAGATCATTCCAATCAGCACACAAATAAGTCCCAGCCATCTGCACCTACTCCTTCACTTACCCCCTCATGTCTCTGACCCATTCTAAGGGCACAGCATCTTGAAGAGTTTGTCTCCAGCCACTATCTCTACTATCTCTCTTCCGTAGCATTTCTGACCCACTCCATCTGCCTTCTGCTCCTCCCACTTGCTAACATTTTTCTGCCAGGTTTACTGTGACTCACTTTCACGCTGCCCTATGCAGGGCACTCTCTGATTTGCTCTTCTGCATGTTCAACATTACAACTTCTTACATGATCCGCAGAAGTCAGCTCTGGGGATTGTTATCTATGACCCAAGACCTTCAATGCTAAAGCGTTAACACCATCTACTTCTTGATGACTCCCAGATTTACAGTAGCAGCCTGTCCTCTCTGGGTTCTCCGTTCAGACGTCGAACTCTCTTCTTGACTTCTTCACATGAATGTCTCCAAATTAATGCATCCATAACCAAATTCTTTATTCCCCACCCTCTTTCCCCAAGCCGTTCCATCACAAGACATTCTGGGCTCACAATACTTGTCACTAGTGTCCTGATTTACTGAAACTACAATCATCCTTGACTTTCCATTAACAAGTCCATTTTCAGAGCATCCATCTCCACCACCACCACCACCATCTTGGTCCAGAGCATCACCATCTTTTTCATAGATTGGTCAACTCAGTGCTACTCTTTCCTTCACAGCAGCCAGATTGATTCTTCAAATGGTGAAGCCATTCAA